>JALLBJ010000905.1:0-10342 GCA_036940105.1 Skeletonema potamos | reverse complement strand
GTCGTGTTACGATAAGAATTCCTCGTGTAGAGAAGCTCGTGCAGAGAGTCCCAGGGGACAACTACCAAAGGTGCTGTAATTCACAGATTAACAGAGCCTCGTTCTTGTCTTGTTATTTTTCAAGACTAGATACCTACGATGTCGTCAACAAATGTCATAACACTCGTTGAACATATCGTGACAGAACTTCTCGTCACGGATGATCCGGATTATGCACATGTAGACACTGAAATCCGCATGGTATTTCATGGGAAAAACTTCCCCCAAATCATGAGGATACTCAAGGATAACGTCAACATCAAGGACATCACCTTTGTTCCCGACCCTGGAAAGCCCAACGTCACGCAGAAGATTTGTGATGACACAGTCGATAGATTGATGCCATACATACCCTTTGTTCACCTAGCCCAGATGTTGTTTGGACCCCCTGGTATTGTGGGTACGTTAGACATGCGTATGAAGAACCGCAGTCAATATAATGGATACATCGAGTTTCAGTATGACGCCGCCAACCCTACCGTCTACGATGATAATATTGCCATGGATTTCTACAATAAACGTCCAACGGGTACTACCACTTCCTTCGGTACAGGCCAGTCCAGTAATAATAATAATAATCCTACCGCCCCCAACGCCAACAACAGTATCAACCAGAGTGCCAGCAAGTCCGCCCAACTCGCCGCCGCCTTCAAGAAGACACGACGTGACATCGACAATTACGATGTGCTGAAGGAAGACGAAGACTGGGATGACTGGCATCGTACCTTCAAGTCGATGGCTGGTATTGACGATTGCGATGAGGTCCTCGACCATTATTACTCCCCTGGACAAGACGAGCAGGGTGTTTTTGAACTCAAACAGAAACACATCTACGCTGTCCTTTTGAAGAAGTTACGGACGACCAAGGGAACTGAGTTAGTGAAGCAATATGATGGGACCCATGATGCACAGAAGATATACCAACTGCTTGTAGCCCATTATACTGATTCCCAACATGCGGAGTTTGTTGCTGAGGGTCTACTACAGAAGATTGTAACGGCCACTATGCCATCACCACTTGAGAAGAAGCGCGTGGAGCACCTCCATGATTTCAAGGAATGGATGCGCAGGCACAATCATTTGTCCGCGGCCTCTGGAATCATCAACGATGCGAATCAGCTTAAATACATCAAGCGCTACGCTGAACAAGATCCACAGATGCGTCAGGCGAAACTTGTCATTGAATCACAGAGGCTATTGACTGGTATTAGCATGACACCCGCTCGAGCCATGGCAATCCTTGAACACCATGCAGGTGAGGCAGATAATGCGGACAAGGCGCAGATTCTAACCCTCCGAGCCCAGAAGTTGAATACCAGGGCAAGACGGGCATACATGTCGGATATGGTGGTGGATGAAGACGATCTCCTTACTGAGGAACAACATGTCACCAGGCACTGGCATGCCTTTCAAGCTGCGCGGGTATACCATGATTTGCCAGACCCCGATGTCATGGAATCCACCATGGATTCTATTGAGGCTTACCGTGCCCATGGCCGCCCAAGTCGTCCAAGTCGTTCGATGAATTCCCCCCAAGATGAAGGAGACAGGGTCCGTATCAATGGAGAGGCGTGGAATCAACTCACCCGAGATGGCCGACGCATGTTTGGATCCATTTGTGCTGGCGATACTCGAATTATTGCTGAGTACTTCTCCAAGCTCAAGCTCTCAGACAAGACCACACCTACCGGTGGCGCCCAACCATCCAACCGCCGTGCCCACTTGACGGAACTCGATGACATTGATGAGACTGGGGAAGGAGATCTTATGCCTGCTACCAGGGGGAGCAACTCCCACGTCATCTCTAATGATTCAAGGATGGTTAATGCACACCGAGTCTCCACCACTTTCACATCCCCTTTTGATGCGGAATCTACCGATAAGGACCATGGTGTTTTCTATGAGGCCCACAACACGACGATGGACTTAGAAGCTACCAATCCTCTACGCTTTCTATCTGTTGCGAAGAAACAGGTTGATGATGACAAGAGTGATGCCTCTTCCACACCTGATTTAGTTGGTCGTGATGATTCTACCTCTTCTGATAAAGATAATGACAGCTTCAATGATGGAAGTGGATTCCGGTTGGTGATTCCTAAGAAGAAGAGGAAGCAGAGGAGAAGGAAGAAGAAGAAGAAAGATACCGCACAACAGGAACCATTAGCCGCAGCGGAGGCCTCAAGGGACGTCAATGCCTACGAATTCTTAATAAATGACTGGGATTCTACTTCGAGTGGTGGCAGTCGGCAGGTTAGTATGGCGCAACGGTCGTACCGCGTTAGTTCAAGTGAACGCAGGTCCCAAGCGTCTACCCTGATGGATAGAGGGTGTAACGGTTGGGTTGGAGGAGCTGATCTACGCCTTATCTCCGTGGCTGACCCTAAGCGTGTTATCGATGTGACTGGTCTTGCGGATCACCAAATTACCAACCTCAATATCGGTACTTATGGCGCAGTCTGCATGACTAATAAAGGCCCCGTCATCGTTATTATCCATGAAGTTGCAGGCTACGGCAGAGGGAGATCTATTGCATGCGCAATCCAGATGGAAGACAATGGTGTCACGATTGATGATCGCCCCGTCCGCCTCGGTGGTACTCAATCCGTTACCACGCTGGAAGGTTACGTCATTCCCCTTGATGTTATCAATGGATTATGTTACATGAAGTTACGGCCCTTCACTGATCGGGAGTGGAGAGATCTTCCTCACGTGGAACTGACGAGGGATACTGAATGGGACCCCACCAAATTCGACTCAAATTTGACTGATGACCCTAGATGGATGCAACGCCAACCTGTACTGCCGCCTATTCAACCTGGTTTCTCCCATGATGGTGATTACCTACATCGCGCCGACGCCTCTGAGGGTATCTCACGACCTGATACTTCCCCACCGGTACCTTCACCACCATCCTCACTTGACACGGTCAAGGCCCTTGCTCCACTTTTGGTCCACCTAAATGAGGTCCGTCCCTCCCACTTCGCTCACCGCCGCACACGCCGTCGAGACTATGCGAATCTCCGTCGTTTCTACCTCGGTGTACCTGAGGCTGTCGTCCAAGCTTCCATTGCGGCTACTACACAGTTTTACCAAAATATTGGAGAGGATGCTGCACGTATCATTGATACACACCGATCGCGTTATCCAGGTAACAACGTCCACCGTCGTAATGAGAAATTGGCAACTGATCTGTTGATTCCTGATACTCCAGCATGGGGAGGGTCTAAGTTGGCTCAACTATTTGTAGGTCGTAGTACTTACCACGTATACGTGAGCGGAATGTCAAGGGAAAGCGAATTTCCTGGTACGCTTGAAGATGTTATCCGAAAGTATGGTGCACCTAATACCCTCATCAGTGACATGGCGAAGTCTGAGATCAGTAGGCGTGTAAAAGATCTTCTTAGGAAATTCTGCATTGATGAATGGAATAGCGAACCTCATTTCCAATGGCAGAACTTTGCGGAACGCATTATTCAGGAATTGAAGAAGTATGTAAACTGGGTGCTGAACACATCCGGAGCTCCTCCTGAGGCCTGGTTTCTTGCCCTTGAGTATGTCGTTTACATTTGGAATCGTACTGCGCGCAAACGCCTTGACTGGCGAACACCCTATGAGGTCCTCCTTGGAAGCACCCCTGATGTCAGTGTGATGTTGCACTTCGAGTTTTGGGAACCAGTCCTTATCCAGAACTACCGTCAGTCCGCAGGTTTCCCTTCTGAATCAAATGAAGTCCTGGTCCGTATCGTGGGATACTCTGATCATGTGGGCCATAGCGTGACATTCAAGGTGTGGAATGAAGAAACTAGCCAGCTCCTTTATCGATCCCGTGTGAAGAAGATCTCTGAGCTCCACCTCAACCGACGTGTGATGCCCGGACCCATGACTGCTCGTCCTACTCATCCACTCCCACCACCTGAACCACCTCCTGTCCCAACAGAGGAGTCCCAAGGAATATCTAATGAGAATATCGAGGAATTTGTCCGCCTCATGCGTGAGAAACCGGGGAGAGAGAGTGAGTACCGTGCCGTCGATGTAGACCCGGTCGACCTTATTGGACGCACCTACCTGAAACCTGTCGAAGAAGATGGGGAGCGATACCGTGCCAAGATCATAGGATACATTGAGGAGTTTGAGGGACAGATGAGGAGCAACCCTGAGTTGATCAAGTTTCGAACCAAGATCGGTGACACCGAATTCGAGGAAATCGTCGAGTACAATGACATCTGCAATTTCATCGATGAACAGCAGGAGTTGGATACAGGTGTATGGAAGTTTCGTCAGATAATTGATCATCGTGTAAGAAAGAGGACGAAGGAAGTGCTAATCGTCTGGGAATCTGGGGAGCAATCATGGGAACCCGCAAGTAATGTCTTCAAGGTTGATAAGTATGAGCTAGCGAAGTACTGTAAGGAAGCAGGGATACTGGATGAATGGAGTACGAAAGGAATGGACCTACGCAAACTTGCCAGGAGAGAGAAGAACCTCCTACGAATGGTCAACCAAGCCAAGCTGCGGTCCCATCGTCTTGCTCCCGTATACATGTTTGGATACCAAGTGCCTCGCAACCACCAACAGGCTGTTGAGATTGACACCGAGAATGGGAACACGAAGTGGCAGGATTCCGAGACGTTGGAGATTAGGCAGATGCAAGTTGAGTACAACAGCTTCCGTGACCTTGGGCACAAGTCCATCGCCAAACCTCCCCCTGACTACAAGCGGATCAACCTTCACTTTGTATATGCAGTCAAACACGACGGGCGTCATAAGAGTAGACTTGTTGCGGGAGGCCATTTGACTGACACACCCATCGAAAGTGTCTACGCAGGAGTTGTGTCATTACGTGGGGTACGCCTCGTCATATTCCTCGCTGAATTGAATGGACTGGAACTATGGCAAACTGATATTGGGAACGCTTATCTAGAGGCACGAACCAATGAGAAGGTATACGTGATTGCCGGGCCGGAATTCAAGAACTTTGGATTGGAAGGACATATCCTTGTTCTCGTCGCCGCAGTATATGGGTTGAAGAGCTCAGGAAAGCGTTGGCACGATTGCCTTGCTGATGTGATGAGGGATATGGGGTTCACTCCATGCCTGGCCGAGCCAGATATCTGGATGAGAGAGTGTAAGGCTGATGGAGAAGTAGCATCAGGGAAGGAGACCTCCACCGAAGGACATTTCTATGAGTACGTAGCAGTTTACACTGATGACTTGACCATCGCATCAAAGAAACCAAAGGCTATCACTGATGCTCTTGAGAAGGTATACAAATTCAAGTTGAAGGGCACCGCTCCATTGAACTTCCTACTCGGCTGTGATTACTACCGTGACTCCAACGGCGTGTTGTGCCAACATCCCAAGAAGTTCATTGAGAAAATGGAAGATACCTACGTCAACCTCTTTGGTGAGAAACCAAGACACGTCACTTCACCTCTAGAAAAGGGCGACCATCCCGAATGTGATACATCCGAGTTCCTGGGGGAAAGAGAGATCAAGATCTACCAGTCAATGATTGGATCTGCGCAATGGATTATCCAACTTGGACGCTTTGATATTGCCGTGCATGTCATGTCGCTCTCCAGCTTTAGGGCCGCACCTCGAAGAGGGCATTTGGATCGAGCCAAACGTCTCTATGGATATGTGACAAAGATGAAGGAAGCTGCTATTCGATACAGAACTGAAATGCCGGATGTCTCAGACCTTAAATTTGTTGAAGAAGACTGGTCCCAATCTCCCTACGCTGGCTCCAAGGAAGATATACCGCAGAACATACCTCGCGCACTTGGAAAATCTGTCATTCTGCTCACATACGGCGACGCTAACCTTTGCCATGATCTCCTATCTGGAAAAGCAGTTACTGGTCTCTTACATTTCATCAACAAGACACCTTTCGATTGGTACTCGAAGAAGCAAAATACTGTGGAGACTGCGACGTATGGTGCTGAAAGCGTTGCTGGAAGAACTGCTATAGAGCAGATGCGAGCAAACAAGCTCACCTTACATTACCTGGGTGTTCCGATTGAAGGAGCTTCTATTCTTGTCGGAGACAATAAGACTGCAGTCGACGCAGCCACCCTTCCACATTCCAAACTCCATAAGCGACATTTGATGTTATCATTCCACTTTCTCAAGTCGGCTATCGCATCAGGAGCGTTCAAATATGTATGGGCAGATGGAAAGGACAATGCTTCTGACATCCTTACAAAGCATTGGGGGTATCAACAAGTATGGCCACTCTTACGACCTATCTTGTTTTGGGGAGGTGATACACTTGACATTATTCGCCAATCTCGTCAAGTTTTGAAATCAGCGTCGAATAAACCGCGACGTCGTTGAGGATACCGTGCGAGGACGATTGATAGGGGAGTGTTGAGATATACATTCTACGCACAGTAGTGTTAGGGTATGTACTTACGGGTAGTACATATTATAGTATCATACAGGAGTATGATCAGAAAGTAGAGATGAGAGAACTAGTCGGAGTGCTCCGATTATCGGAGTTGTTGGATGAGGGAACAACAACTTTGATGTTCTGTTGTAACATGAACAATGGAACAGCTCATATAGTAGAAAATTAATGATGAAATAATCAACCGCTTGATAAGCAATTGTCGTGTTACGATAAGAATTCCTCGTGTAGAGAAGCTCGTGCAGAGAGTCCCAGGGGACAACTACCAAAGGTGCTGTAATTCACAGGGGAGGTGGTCGACGACGGACGGACAGGACTGTGTCAGCTCACGGGTTCAGGAGTAATAGTGGTCGGGCAATACTGGTATTGTATCGGGTAAAGCTATTGACTGTGTATGGTAATTAGGTATGGTATGCACATTGATATTTATTTGTGTCCTGGCCTTCTTTGATGTCCCCACCACCGCTCCCCCTGATCCTGTTCCATTTGCACAAAGCTTTCACATAGTTATCTTGCTCAGGCTCAGCTGTGTAATATTATCTGAGAATGCTGCACTATTAATCAAGTTTTTGGCAACTTGTGATATGCACCATTTTATTAATGTTTTTGTTCGTACATATGTAGAATGAGAGAAAGGATGAAATTGTGGTAGTTCATCTCCTCCCTCCTCATACCCAACAAGGGTATGTCGAAGTAGCTCGGGCTTGGAGTTGGAGTCCCCATCAAAGGTGTAGTTTTCTCCTCAATACTGAAGGGTGGAATTCAACAGGAGTACCTGCTAGCTGTGGAGTGCCCATTGAAAGTGTTGTTTCTGACACATTTTCTCAAGGTTGTTGTTTTCTTCCCTCCTGCAGAGCTTGGAGTAATCCCATTGCAAGTGTGGATTTTGGAAAAAAGTGTTGTAAAACCTTAAACCCGTACTCTGTCACATTAAAGTGTGCTTTTGTCCTCGAGTGACATTTATCATGGAGTCCCCATCCTCCATAAGTCAGCCCCCCTAAAAGCGTGGCCTCTCTAGCTTGGAGTCCCCATTGCAAGTGTGGAGTTTCCCGCGACTCCGTTTTCTCTTTCCCTGGAACGTCCAAAAGTGATTACAGACAGCCAGACAAGATTGGATTCAGACTAGCCCTAGCCATAGGTACTAGTAAGTACTACTTGCCTACAAAACTACTACTTCCTTTACCTACTTACTTACTACATATGACCTCTCTAGCCCTCTGTCCCTATGTCCGGTCAAATTGCTGAGCCCACCTCTTTTCTACATACTCATACCGATATGGCTGTGTATTGCTCTACTAGTTAAGTACTTTCGTGAATACATCACTTCCAACTTTACCTTCGGAAGGGCAACCAACCAAAATCTGGATTCTCGAGTCCTCTCTCCCGCCCTCAAAACCAACCTCGAAACCAAGCACCCATTCCATTACTTCGTAATACCCTCGTAATACCCTCTGCGTAATACAAACAACCCATCATCATTGTTGCCCCGGTTGACACTGCTGAAACTCAGTTCTCAGCTTTCGAGACCAGGCACAAACACAGTATTCATCTAGTTTGTACCTTATTACTAGAGATATCTTTGCATACCACTAACAAAGTAGCATACAACCTGGCTAGTGTCTCTCTTTACCCAGTGTAATAGACCATACAAGAGGATCAAGGCACGACACCAGTTTTCCACAGGAAAATACCTGGGTTTTGGCGGCATGAAAAAAATGGCACCTGGAGCATGGCACCTTGGAGATCGCAACACAAACCTCTAACAAACCACACACAACATGGAACTAAAACCCCTAAATGGTGATTCTATGCATCTAGTCAACCCCCAACCCCAATCACCGCCCATATATTGTAGCATAGCTTATTAGCGTTTGATAGAGCCGCTGGTTGACCTTACATGTAGATTATTTGCACTGCAACAGCGCGTAAACATGCACATAATATGCTCAGAAACATGTCATTTGGAGCTCGAAATTGGAAGTAACAGTGGCCAATTTTGTCGATAGGTGCTCTATCTCAATGTAGTTGATCCTGCAAAATGAAATAAAGTTTGGGATCTTCTGTTCCCGCCAGTAGTATCTAGCATGCAGATCGAGAAAAAAGCCTTCAACAGGGCCATCACTTGCAAACAATCGGCGTCACTCTCTCTGGCAATGAAATCATCAGCCACTCCCATTTTCATTAGCCCCCTGGACTCTTCGGACCTACCATGAACTACTTCCTATATGGAGTCAAACCCATTCCACGTCACATCGACAAAAACACCTTCCCCCACGCCTACAACTACTACAACAACATGGCTAGCCAGTCCATCTCCAACTCCAACGCTGTCCCATCTAACATCTTACACAGAGCCAATGAAGTTTGCTGGAGAACTCACCACCCGAATAAATCCTTCGGCGGGTCCTACAAAACGCCTGACGCACTCACTTACTATTTTGCTTTGCCAATGGATCTTCCGGGCTTGCAGCTTGCAGCCACGTCACGTCCATACCCTTACCATAGGATGTGGACCCATGCCTAAGTCGTCAACATCAATCTCCATTGACGACACCCTTTTCCAACAAATGCCTGTACAGACAATGAGGCCTTCCATTGCCTAAGCAGAGAGGCCTTATGAACCCAAACAACCACAACAGGTGCAAACAATGCAAACATCAGTGGCACACATAAGCCATAAGCCGCGCCAGACCAAATCTTCTGGTGTGCACGGGCCCTCCTACATAGGTAGGTATTATTCCTACAGTAGGTACTCCAGCCAAATTCGGCCCAGAACATGCTTTTTTGCTGTCACATCAGACATCATCACAAAATAGTTAGTGATCTACTCGCTATTTTGGCAGCACTAATAGAGAGAGCACCTACGACAAAAATAAGTAAAGCAAGACTCTTTCTAGACCAGAATTTCACATAGAATTCGGTTATTCACTTGGTTGGGGTCACAATTGTACGTAGGAGTCAATATTAAGGCCCCAACTCAACCACTAGCTATTTTATTAGGGGCACATTTCAGGTACCTCTTCAAAGGAAGCCAGAGAATCCACTGCCAAGCTCAACATAGGATCTTATTAGGGTTCATTAAATATGCCTTCACCACTGAAAATAGTCGAGCTATGCCAAAAGCCCATTTTTGCTAGTTATTTTGATCATTTTGTTAGTAAATCGGAAATAAACAGGAGATGAGAGACTGCTTTTTGGCTAGCTTTGTCACCGCGCAAATCAGCCTCGCGCTGAGGAGGAAGACACCGGATGAGGTGAGACCTCTAGTGGCTTTGTGTCACCTCCAATTATGGCCCTTGATGTGATCTCTAAAGGCCTTGAACATAAACATAGTGTCACATTTGGTGTCATAAATGGTGTCACGTCGGGATCCAAAGCACGAAACTTTCGCGATGTCACTCTCACTGTCATGCTAAATGGCACAGGGACATGACACTCGAGTGTCCCTAGGGACACTTGCTATCCATATCATGCCATTATCCATCACCATGCCATGTACATGCTACATGCACAAGCAAATGACATCTCAGCAGAGCACAGCAAATACTGCCCTACAGTTTAGCGGTGTGCACTATGCATAATAATCATATTGATTCAAATGAGCAAACTATAGGGCAGTATTTGCTGTGCTCTGCTGAGATGTTGTTTGCTTGTGCATGTAGGAGGACATGGCATGGTGATGGATAATGGCATGATAGGTATGGATTTGGCAATAGCAAGTGTCCCTAGGTACACTCAAGTGGGAGTGGCCCTGGGACACTTGGGTGTGAGTGTCCCTAGGGACACCGAGTGTCACAACAACAATAACAACAACAACAACAACAACAACAACAACAACAACAACTACTACTACTACTACTACTACTACTACTACTACTACTACTACTACTACTA
>JALLBJ010000904.1:0-11082 GCA_036940105.1 Skeletonema potamos | reverse complement strand
CTCTTACCTACAACTCAAAGACATTACAGCCCTCACTTCTCCGAAGCTTGGATAGGGGCTAGCTGTCCGGCGTGTTACACCCCGTCAGTCCGTCACCCCAACATACCTCTTATTTGCTTTTCCTCACCAACCTGCACGCTCTTTCTGGGGATCGGTGACGTTAAACCGATGTCGTAAGTAGATAGTGCGCTAAATACACTACATACTCTCTAGAGAGACAATTCAGCTGATATATCTAGCATGCACTGCGCTGTTACATCGTGAAGAAAGTGGATGGTTATGGCAATATTTTGTCTACATCAACTGTGATATATGGAAGCATTGGATTAATTTAAGTGCGAAATGTTAGATGCATCAAAATGCTTTGAAAGGTTTGCTTTGATAGCTGTTTATGATAGTTTCTAAGCAGTTGAGCTGGTCGGGAGCATCCACAACAACATAACAGTAACAGTAGCATCTCTAGCCTGGACAACTGAGTTATGAAATTAACAAAGTTTTCTGGATCAAATTCCAGAAATGCAAATGCAAAAGACATACTTGCGTCTTGCATATGATAGAGCAAGTTAAATCTATCATGCAACATCTATGACAACAACTCGCTGAAGGAGAAGTATGCTGCTACATTGCTGGAGCCTAAAATTTTGGAAGGTCGAACTTTAGCTGGACACACTGGAAAAGTGCCCTTGTGTCTCATGACTGTGTCGCTGCTATTGAGAATTAGAATTCCAAATCAGTCTACCATCCAACTGAACTTAGAGACACTAACCATGACACGAAGGTATGAAAATTAAGGACAGGGAAGTGCATCATTATTCATGACTGAAGACACTAGTAATCCACTACCACTAAGGATAAGGCCTTCAACTATGTACTTCATTGTTTCGTATGATAGTACTAAGTAGATCATAATGCCTCCACGTCGTCGTTTACTTCGGTCTGCGTCTGTTTCTTCGCAAAGACTCTACGATGATTACTTTCACATGACGACAATAAGAAGTNTTACTTCGGTCTGCGTCTGTTTCTTCGCAAAGACTCTACGATGATTACTTTCACATGACGACAATAAGAAGTACCCCAATTTATTTCTCTGAAAAAGTGAAAGTTGCTCAGAGTCAAATTCATGCCATGTTTTTTGAGACTGTGTAAGTGTCCGCAGATCTAATTGACATGTCATCAGTCGCGTCATACCTACCACACAAGTAGCAGATGGCCCCTCTGACGGCACCAGCAGGCCACCACCTCACCACGTAGCCACCTGTTTTTCCTCTCCACGCACTGACAACAACCTTTACTTCATGATGTGTGCTCTCGTTGGCCACAGTGGAACAAGAGAGGCAGGCATCATCAATATCATCTCTATCTACCTCGAGAGTGCGGTGATGTAGACAACTCCAGCCGCAGCAAGACAACACGTGATGTTGGTTCATCTTCTTTTGAGTCAAAAGAGCTAAGTAGCAGCCCAGAACTTCAAACAACAAAAACAAATGACAGTAAAGCCAACTGAAAACGATGTGTTGTCGGGCCGCGGAGCTTGGTTCAATCAACATCCTGGCAATGGGCACTTCCGCAAGATGCTGGATGAGCAAAAGGTAAGACGCCATAAACCTAAACCTTGACCACTTCATCCATGTACAGCTGTATACATTGATTCGCTTTTCTTATCAATGACCATTCGAATGCCTGAATGTAACCAACGTCTGTATCTCTCAAAGGCTGAATACACCAAGGGCACCAAGAAGCAAAAGATGAACATGTCAAAGGCCATCGTCGAAGCAATCTACTCGATGGAGCCACCCGGCAGATTTCTCAAACAGTGTCCTGATACTGGCCAATGGAACGAGCTATCGAAGAGAGAGGCAGCGGATAGAGTAGCTCAAGCGATGGCATATGCTGTTAGCGGTAAGGATAAATCAGAGCGGAGAAGAGAACGTCGCCGCCAGCGACCACTTCCTTTGCCACAGGATGTTGTGGATGCAGCTTCTTTGCGATCTGTTGATCGGCCGACAAATCATCAGTTGGACGGCGTTCCTCGCACAACGTCTGCACATCATGGGCTTGCTGCTCGTGTGTCAACAGCAGCAGTAGCAGGCACAAATAATGATGCAGAGTCTGCAGTAAGAGATGATCATACTGATATGGCGGCGAATGCGTTGCTGCTTCCTGACAATAATTTCATTCTTCAGCGGCAACTGCTTATTCAACAATTGCTGCAATCGAATGGTACTACCATCCCACCATCATCTCCAGCGGCTCCCATGAATGCAAATCAAGATGGATTGGTCCCAGCGATGGCTCAGGCACTGCAACATCATCAGCTTCCTCTTCAGTATGCGTTGGGTCATGATTTATTGGGACTATTGCAGACACAAACTCCACTTCAACCTGCTTCACTTGAGGGATTGAGTCAAATTCTGGCTCAGACCCAGCAGCAGCAGCAGGCACTTCAACAGCAGCTTCTACACCAACATAGTTTGATTCAGCGTCTTTTGAGCCATCAGAATGTGCTTCCGTCTGCTTCACTGCCTCCACCCACATTATCCGACTATTTTCCATTCCTTTCTCAAGGAACGTTGCTGCCCGAGAACTTCCTTCGTGGGACGTTTTCAAACTACCCGACGGATTCTCAATCTCTACTGGCTACTAACGATACGATACAGAATCAAGTGCAGCCGCATTCACATCCATCAAATGTGTATTCGCTGCTTAGCATGTTGAATACTTTAAATACTTTACAAAACCAAAACATTGGGTTATTCCACGCTCCTCAGCAGACACAACAACGGTATGATCAATTGCAGCGCAGTCTGGTGCGGCAGCAGTTGTTGGCATCGTCACTTGCTGCTTCCAATCAACAGCTGCTTCATCAGCTGCAGCCGCCGCAATCGCCGCCGTTGGATCTGCTTTGTCAGGCATGGCAGACAGCAGTGCGTCGACAGAACGACGACTCGCACCCGCCTCCGGATACTGCTGCTGCGACATCATGTGTGCAGCAAGAGCAGGAAATCGAAGACGAAAAGCAGAGTGGCTCAGATGATGAAGACGACCGGGCATAGTGTTTCGTAGTGTGTATCTGATGCTCGTCTAACATGTGACATCATAATTATTTTTTATATATAGTGCAAGCCAAGGTGGAGATGTCCGCCGCCTCGTATTGTAAGCAGCGCACCAGCGTTGAAATCCTTTGCATTGATGGCTGATTTCCTCCACCATTTCGTCTCATGAGGATGATGTCTTTCACAGGCTTCACCGCCTCTGACTTCATCACTAACAAGTACTCCTCTCGAGAGAGTTCATCTGATCGGGAAAAGGTGTGGGATGAAGGGCGACAACAACACAACTAACTTAGTCTGTTGGTTGAATGACGTAAGGGCAACATTTTTTGAGAAAGAAAAGGGAAAGATGAGGAACCTCACCTTCCGTGACGTCAGACCTGTCAGTTGACGATTGGGGGTGTGGAACAAGGGTGGTAAGATAGATGGAGGAAGCTTGGCATCATTCCTCTCTTTTGACAAAAAAATCATCATCTTAGCTAGAGAGGTAGTGGAGATAGGCGTGGTGCAGGAGAGTTGTGTCTTGTCTATTGCTATCGTTTATATTCCAGAAGGAAAATCATCGGAGAGTAAATATTCTTCATTCATTTTATCTATTGACAGTAACAAACAACAAACAATCTTCCATCAAGAGAATTTATCAATCTGGCGCTCGTTTTGAAGGGTTTCAACCATTGACATGAATGTGGCCTTTGATGTGAACGACGTTCATAGTTGCCTATCGATAAAGAAAATGGCTCTACTGTACAATATATAGTTATAGTCCGAGTCCTAAACCCTAAACTACCGGATAGAATGTTATTCAGAAGTGGTACGTTTTAGCTCCTTCCTGTACATCCCCCCTGAGGCGATATCGAAAAATGTTGAGGCGATACGAAAACATGCATGGATGCAGGCATAAGATATCATGTTTATTAGACCACACTGGATGGAAATAACACTGAAGCAATACAAGAAGGAGACGAACCAACCTGTCCCAAGCATTGCCTTTACGGAGGATGCCACAGCATCTACGAAGCCTGCAATCAGGCAGGTCAAGCTTCAACAGAAACATGTCCTCGATGGCTATAACGGTGAGAAAGCGGAGAGCTACATGAACTGTTTCACTGATGTCCTACTTTTCTAACTGGTTCACGGGATAGAGCTGCAAATGCTCTGGCTGTCTGCTGCAAAGAAAGTTGTGATGTTGGCGTCCTGACACACATGATATTTGGAGATCCGCTCCAGGAGTGATTATTTAATCGAGTCTACCTAATTGCATCTTCTCTCCACCTACTATCTGTCTTGATATGATCAAGTTCAAGCACGGGCAAACTTCATTCCTCTCCCCATCTCTCCGTTGCTTCATCTTGAAGATAATTGCAGTAAAGTCGGCTGGAAATCCATCAGTAGTGTTACACTTCTTTCATGTAAAGGCGCATGGCTTGCCAGGGAGACATGGTTGATGGATCACATCATCATCGAACGTTGCCATAGTATCGATTTGACATGTTAGGCTAAGACACAGTCGGGACAAACGAGAAAAGGTGCGTCATTCTACCACAAAATATCAGGACGGATAGAGATCGCCGTTCGTTCCGATTGACGCCTTTTTACATCCACTCAATCTGTCACACTGAGAGTTAGTCCTCCCATAGTCCCGTATGGTTGTAACATTATTTATTTATGCCGAGAGCAATAATTACAACAACAACATCGTCAAAGCAACAAGAGGCAGGTCCGGCCTTTAATTAATCATCTGAACTTGAACGCTTAAACGCCTCAGAGGCAGAGTCTTAAAAATTTAGGTGTACGAAAATAACCTCGTCGCCGTTAAGGGCATAGTGATACTCCTGATTCGTCGAGAACTGATTCCAGTTAACTTCGATTCTGCAGACACATACCGTCCTGAGTGAGAAGTAATCTATCATAATTTTATATACGATAACGACAGTCAAATAATGAAGCCATCTGGAAACGATGTATTGTCGGGTCGAGGAGCTGGGTTCAATCAACATCCTGGCAATGAACACTTTCGGAGGATTATTGAACAGCAAAAGGTGAGAAGAAAGAGCCCCAACGTTTCCCTTGTCCATCTAATTAGTTTCAAGGGCGAATATTCATCATCCACAACCATTCAAATCACTAACTGCTAAACATGATAATTTCGAATGTCCACGTTTCATCTTTCAAAGTCTGAATACAGCAAGGGCACCAAGAAGCAAAAGATGAACATGTCCAATTCCATCGTCGAAGCAATCTACTCGATGGAGCCGCCCGGAAGATTTCTCAAACAGTGTCCTGATACTGGCCGATGGAAGGAGTTGTCAAAGAGAGAGGCAGCGGATAGAGTAGCTCAAGCGATGGCATATGCTGTTAGAGGTAAGGCGAAATCGAAACAGAGGAGAGAAGAACGCCGGCGTTCCCGTTCCTCAAGCTCGCGGCAAAAGTCCAAGGATGATGCAGCTGCAAACAACTCCTCGCAAAGCGCTGATCGACCGGCTCAACTCCGTGCACACGCGACAAATAATAATCATCAGTCGGAAGACAGTGGTTCATCGTCTGCGGCTCGTCATGATAATGTTGCTCGGGGGGGAGGGGCAGTAGGCACGAATAGTAATGCACAATCTGCAAGTGAGATGTTGCTTCCTGACATTTCCAATCTTCAGCAGCAACTGTTGATTCAGCGATTGCTGCAATCGAGTAGGACCACCCTCCCAACAACTTCTTCCATGGTTGATCAGAACGGAGGATTGGCCCGGCTGCTCCTGATTCAAACCCTACAGCAGCAACAGCAGCAGCTTCCTCTTTTGCAGACATTGGCTTTGGGTCAGAATTCATTGGGATTGCAGGCACAACTGTCCCCACTTCAACCTGCTTTACTGGAGGCATTGACTCAACTTCTGAATCAGACACAGCAGCAGCAACAACAACAGCAACGAAATGAACAGCAACAAGAACAGCTCCTCCTTCAGCGTCTTTTGAACCAGCAGACTGCACTCCCATCCGCTACACTTCCACCCACTCTCCCCTTATCTGCTCCATTCTTGACGGGACCTCGATCTGATCCGGCCGATAGTAATCTTTTACCGAATCAAGTGCATCTGCAATCGAATCCATCAAATGCGCTTTTGCTTAGCTTGTTGACTACTTCGCTACACCAGCCGAATTCAAATGATGTTGGGATATCCGACGCTCCCCGGCCCCATGGAGGACGACAAATGGATCAATTGCAACGCAGTCTGATGCGTTAGCACCAGCAGTTGTTGGCGTCTTATTTGGGCGCTATTTCGAATGATCATTCGCCTTCTCAGCAACAACAGTCGCAGTCACTTGATCCGACGCATCAAGAACAGGCAGGTCTTCAGCTTCAACAAAATTCACGGGGCCTTCTTCCATCGCCACGGATCGATTTTGCTGCGTTGGCTGCGACAAACGCTCCTGTTCAATCNTTCACGGGGCCTTCTTCCATCGCCACGGATCGATTTTGCTGCGTTGGCTGCGACAAACGCTCCTGTTCAATCGACTAGACAGGAGGAAGAAAGTTAGAGGAAGAAGGCGAAGATTGAATAAACAGCGGGCCGCTGGCCGCAAGGCGACTGAGTTGGTGATTTATTTGTTTGCTCGTCTAACATACTTAAATTCATGTCATGATTATTAGTTTGCGGCATCATCTGGTGCAGATTAGCGCGAATATTACTCAATATTGCTACGCACATGCCCCGATATGCTGCACCTCGGGGAGAATTATTATTCCAACCCCCTCATGATCATTTGCCCTCCATTTGATTTATGAAAATTATTAGCTCTTTCGATCGTAAATCACAAGTGCCGGGAAGGGCGGGGTCGAGTCAAATGGTCAGTGGTCAGCCAAGCTAAGGTCCAAGGAGCATTCTACCACCGATGTGGTACAAATTAACAGCCCGCTGACCTGGAGAGTAGCAATCATAAGTGCTTGGATTGGTCAGTAACACAAGCAGAGTAAATATAATGCTTTTGCCGTTGATGAATCGTAGCTTTGTGTCTACGAATTTGCCAGGAAAAGAGCAGCATCTCTCGTCATCTCAAAACAGCTTATCGTATCAATCCCACAAATAGAAAAAATGTGATTGCCTGGAGGTAGCGAACGGCCATTACAGCTTGATAAAATGTCATGATCATGTTCTTGTTTCTTGCCCTAGGCATTACTCGGAAGTTACTCTCTCTGTGACTGAGCGATGAAACCTCGTATCTTTTCGCCACCTCCTCTTCTTCTCTCTCCTTGTGGAGACGGGAAGGGGAACGATGATGCGATGCATTTGTTTGTATCAATCATGAGCGGAGAAGATAAAATCTGCATCTCGATGTATCAGGTGGAGGCTGCACTTATTACAGAGCTCGTTCTACTACCTCTCGTAAAACCAAATCGTGAGGATTGGGGTCTGTAGTTCTCTGAGGAATATTCGACGCCGTGGTGCCTCTACAGAATGTCGAATGTCATGACGAAGGAGAGATACAACAACTAACTAGAATATACACCATGCATCACTCTAGCTGCTACCGTCCCTTCTTGGCTGTGGTTGGTCCAAATATTCCGGACGAAGAGTTGGCATTCTCACAACAGAGGTTGATGGGTGACGGAATTTGGTTGATACACTACGTAAAACACCTGGTAACATTTACCAATACGCAACGCATCATCTTCTCTATGCACCTCCTTGAGACACAGAGAATACTATCTACTAGCTAACTCTAGAAGTTTCATGTCGTGGGCATTTGTGCCTCGGTGGGCTAAAAAGCGTCAGGAGGAGCTCAGAAATCTTCGGAAACTTGCTTTCTAATTTGATGCGTCAATCTGGGATGTTGCAATACTTCGGGATGTTGGTGATAACCGGGGGTTCACTCTAATAGTGGAAATATGGTTCGGTAGATCTTTCGAGATCATTCAAACAATAAGTCGCATCCTTGCAACTGTCGAGCTTAATGAAGAAGTGAGTGCGTGAAGAATCAATTGAAGCAGTCAAATTCTTCATGCCATCCCCACGAGCTCCGGAGGAGACCGAGTATCGAATACTGAAAGCTAGTGTGATAATGTATTGAATCGACGGAAGTTGTACTTATCATTGCACTTGGACTCTGAAAGATCAGCTCCAGCAGAGAGCATGCATGTGTTCACGGAGATGAAGATGAGAGTATGGGCTAGGGGTACATCGCTCCCATCGCATGATGTGCTGCTTTGAGGTGTGCGCCTACACCACGTCTCAAACGCTACAAGCAAGGTGGGTAATTAGCGCCTATCAGAGCTGCGGCCTCCTCGGTGAAAATGTTGTCGTGCTTGGATGAAAAGAAGTACAATACAAATGACATATTAAAGCAGCAGTCAGGGGAAACGAAAAGACGATTACGTCAGATCTACTCTGTGAGGGTTCACTTGAAAGAGGAACCAAGATAGACCGAAGGGGCGGGGTTTGAAGGTGCTGGCAGGTGGAGGCAGCAAAGCAGACAGAGCAGCCACCTCTTTCGCCTTCACTACTGCGCTATCATAGACTATCATGACAAATGTACTTGACCAAATTACAATACGACGAGAACCAAGGAAGCCTTAGACAATGGTAGTCTTACCGCTGTGTGACTTTAAGAGCAACACAACGTTGTCTAACATTCACATAATCCTGATAAAAAGTGCAACTAAAAAATCTATCATCTCTCCCTCAGCCCAATAATAACATCAGCATCCTAGAAATCGACACTTTCGCCTCATTCTCAAGGAGCAAAAGGTAAGAGCAGTGCCGACGTTTTACGTCTTTCTCTGTTAGAGATATCATAATTTTTATTGATAGAAGTGGATCCGTGAACAGTCGAACGATTGCTGAATATAAAACTCAATGAGATTATGAGTTATGAATGTTTTATCATGAAAGCCTGTCTACATCAAAGGCAGCAAAAGATGGGCACCTCAAGACCCAAAGCTGAAGCAATCTATTATTCGACGAAGCCATCCCCACATCCTCAAGCAGAGTCCTGATACTTGCCAGTGAAACGAGCAGTCGAAGAGAGTGGCGGCGGTTAGGGCTAAATCAAAGGGGAATCTTTGAAACAACAGAGAAGGACCTCCCCTTTGTTCCTGCACATCCCTCGCGCCTCATCGGCCAACAAACAATAATCATTTGGAAGGCTTTCCTCGTTCTACGTCGCGTCTGTGGCACGCGGCACGTCTGGACACTCTCGCTGCTCGTGGGTAAGCAATAAATAAGCAGAGTCTGCAGTAAGCCACGATCAAACTGATTCGGTGGCAAATCATTTGCTTCTTTCTGACAAGAATGCCAATGTTCACCTGCCAAGTTAGGCAATTGCTGCAATCGAGTGCAACCACTCTCACAACATCTTCAGTCGGTGGGATTTCCATCATTGATCAAAATGGATTGGTCCAAATTCCTGGCTTAGGAGGCACTGCATATCATGAGCGTGGCATCAACAAAAGGAATTTCCCCTTCATTATATACTTTGGGTCGGGGTTCATTGCGACTGTGTTAGAGACGGTTCAGCAACTTCCACTTGCTTCAATCTCATTCTTGCTCAGACGCAGCAGAAGCTACAGCAACAAATAAAAACAACTTGAACAACAACAAAATGGGATTCAGCTTCTTTGAAACCACCATCAAAATGTGCTTACATGTGCTTCGCTTCCTCCTCCAGTCACTTCAATCCGGCTCTGTCATTCCTATCTCAAGATGTGGTGTTGCTGTCAAAGAATTCAGTACTTCTCGACGGTATTTCGACAATCTCAACTGGCTCACATTGATATGTTGCAGAATCTACGATAATATGAGGCAGAATCTACGACAGCAAAGTGCGCATTTGTTCAGCGTGCTGAGTAAACAACTAAATGATGGGGCGCCCGGCTAGCTCTAGCTCCCCATCAGGCACCGCGACGAGATAGTGCAAAGTGGCAGTAGCAGCTGCTGTTGGGGCGTCATCACTATTTGATGCTTCAAATGAAATGATGCATTATTAGCTGCAGACGCCGCAATCGCTGTGATCATGCTTTATCAGACGTGGCGACAGCAGACATATCTGCTTCTTCAAAAACGAAAACAACTCGCAGTGCCTCCCGCCCCACTGCAACGATCGATTTTTCTGCGCAGGATTCGGCTTGAGCCGCTGCATTATTGTGCAAGTGGAAAGCGAAGATTGAGTGCAGAGTGGGTCAGATGAAGACGATAGGATAATAGCATACAACAAGTACTTTCAGTAATTAGATCGGAGAAAAGTGAAGTAGGAAAACTAATCGAGACAAATAAATGTGTGAATGACGTAAGGGAACATTTGAGAAATATCTAGGAAAGGAGAAGAGGAACCTCACTTTGCAGTGACGTCAGACCGTCAGAAATGTGTTGTCGGCCAGAGAGAAAAAGTCTACCGAATCTCCAATTTATGCTACTCTCCAACGCACCAACTGTTTTTTAGCTGGGCACTCGCACTTTCACTTCGATGGAGGTTAGCTTTGCATCCCTCTCCTCCGATGTCTGAGCTAACTAGGCAGTGAGATGTAGCAGTGTGCAGGAGAGGTTTCTGTCTTGACAGTAAACACAGACAGATGGAAATAGTATTAAGGAGATTCGTATCAAGTTCTTCATTCTTTACTCACTTTATGTCTTGACACTAACAAAATGTCTTCCGTCAAGAGACTAACGGGTAGTTTCTGCAAAGGGTGTAGGCGATTTACAAGGATATGGACTTTGATGTGAACGACGTTCATCTGCATTCAATTCTTCTCGCCCCATCCCCCGAGCCATGCGTATGTCATCTATTGAACGATGATTTCTTCACTTCTTGGTGCTCATTCAAATCAACTTAAATGTCTGAAGATGCAGCCAGGCCAAGGCTGGGGCCCGAAAGTTTGGAAGAACAAACTTCAGCGGGAGCAGCGTGGTGGAGATGAAGTTGTCCTTGTGTCTCATGACTGTGTCGCTGCTATTGTGATGCAGAATGCTTGCTCTACTCATACCAGTCTACTACCCAACTGAACTTAGAGACACTAACCATGACACGAAGGTATGAAAATTAAGGACAG
>JALLBJ010000903.1:0-10227 GCA_036940105.1 Skeletonema potamos | reverse complement strand
ATGCAGTTTCTGCATACGATCTGGCATATTCTCCGTATTTCTGCATACAAAATTTTCTGGCTTAAGAGTATTGTACAATACCTTCGAGTGCAACTCTACTCTACCTGGCAATTGGCACAATATCATGGTATGTATCTGCCAACGTTTCAGATGAGGAAAGAGGAAAGGATGGCTACGGGAAGGCATTGCTGAGCCCAGATGTGCACCTTGAATCACAATTTGTTTCGAAGGTTCAGAGAGGATGCAAAGTTGGCAGCACAAGCAAGTAGAATGCTTCTGTGGACGTTTCTCAGTTTTCATCATACATCAATCATAAAGCAATCCACATCATGAACAGCAAGAAACGCGCAAGTTCTAATCGCTCTGATCAAGCACAAAAAAATAAGGCGATTGATAAGGGCTCAGAGATAATAATCATCGCCCAAGCAGTTGAATTACTTGCATCGTTATTATACTTCCCCTACATACACACTTTGAATCCATCGTCGTGTTCTTTACTCAACCTTTCCACCATTTTAAGATAATAAAGCAACCCACAAACCAAAACAAGAGGAAGCCAATGCAGATGTCGCCCCCCCTCATATTGAAATGAGTAAACGTGTGTTAAAAAATAAACCATTTCCACTTTTCACAAAAAGTTGTTTAGTAAATCCTCTCAAACATTCTACCCTCAAATTTCTATAAACGTTTATTCCCCGTGTCCATCTAATGCAAAGTCACCCTTTTGTCGTCTCTTTGCATTTTCTTTCTCTTCATCTTCAAAACCTGTGTAGATTACGTAAAATAATGCAATCAGTGGTGACATGGCGAGTAAAAGCTGTTACGTAGATGTGCAAGCATGGAATTCGATGAATTTACCGTTCCATTAGTAACGACGGAAAGAGAAAAAAAGAGATCGACGGATAAGAATGAGCAGGTGTAAATTAAAAGCTAATATGGATTATATTTTTCCTTCGCACAGAGGTAGTCTTTTGCAGCAACAGACAAGCGTCTCCATCCGAGCCGCCGCCACTGTCAACGCACCTTTACGCCATTTATGACAATCTGAATAGGTGTAAGGGGATCTTCTGATGCTACCATCTTGGAGAGTATTGTCTTGCGGATAGGCGGACGCGTAAGTGCTGCTATTCGGTGCTGAAAAATGTGTGGCCTGTATGTTTTGATTTTTGGTTTTTGGCAATGGTAAGTGGAATTAGGTACAACAACCCATGCTATCTACAACATCCGTCCAGATCCGTCCCATAATAGTATGTATCTAAGTACCTCACAACTCCCGAAGCCTCCATAACCGTCTCAAACGGACCACTTCTATGCTCTGCTAACCAACATGAGGAACGTTAAGTCCTCCCCACCTGCGTTTGGGTTTGCGCTGTTTCTGATATTGAGCAAGGAGACCTACGCATTCACATCGCCACGACGATTTGCATCACAAGCAGCACAACTACGTCCCCATAGAGAGCAATGCGTGCTTTATTCTTCCAGGAGCGACGATGATACAAACAAGTTACTAGAAAAGGCACGTAAGCTTCGGGAGGAGGTATACGCTGTAGAAAAATCAAAAGCTGAAGTACAAAAGCAAAATGACGCAAAGGAACAAGCCCAGCGTGAGGCAGAGTTGGAGGTACAAAAGCAAAAAGACCAACAGCGCTTACGATACAGTGCTGAGGTACCAATATTGAAAGATATGGGAGAAGAAGTGATGGAACGAGTTGATTTCCCTCCAAGATTGAAGGGTGGAAAGTCTCGTATTATTACAATCCAAGCTCCACTGCCATTAGGGTTAGTTTTGGGAGAAGATGAAGCAATTCCTGGTTTGACTTCAGTAGATGAAGTAGCAGCAGAAGGAAATGGTGCAGCTGCTGGAGTCAAACAAGGGGATATTGTAAGAGCAATAACCGCTTGTCAAACAACAATGGAAACGCCAACATGGCAACTTCTTGCAGGAGGGATTGGACAGCCAAAAACGAGACGTTTCATGTACTCAGTGGATGGGAGGCCTTTAGAGGAGGTATTGAACGCAATAGGGAGCAATAGGATGGATGTACAGGGAAGGGATGTGTGGCTAGTTTTAGAACGGATGGATTGAGCACAAGTTCTGATAGTGCACAAGTTTTGATAGTGTAAGGATTAGATATTTTGCATTTCAAGCGGGCAGCACCTGCAAAGAAGAGAAAGAAAAGGGTCTCAATCATAGAAAGCAAGACGATCTTGATTATCTATTATCTTCTTTAATATTTAATACCTTAAAGTTATTAACTCATGAGATGAAAGCTGACTTTACATATTGTCAAAGATATTTGGATTCGTCGACGTAGCAGCTAGAATTTCATCAACAATAGCGCTTGCTTCCTCGGCTATTGTCAAAATCTTGTTAACTGTACATCTAGATTGCCTTAGCTCTTGTAAAATCAAAGAAGCTTCTTCTGTTATTGACATTCTCCTTTGAACATCACCTGTTTGACAGTGAGGACAGGAAAAATCATTCTTGCAGTATGTTTGAGAACTCATACTTGCTTTTCCTCTTGCATTTATGCGCCAATTTTGTGGAGTTACCCACCACTCATCGCTTCAATCGGAGTATTGGCTTCTGCAGATTACAATCGGAGTGCTATTATTTATTGAGTCCTATGAGTCGTACAAAAGGTTTGAACAGAGACGGAGAGGGGTTCTCCTTAGTCGTACGTAGAGGATTTGGACAATACGATTCTCGCTCTCTCTCCTTGCTCCTTGCTCTCCTCTCTCGTGCGCGCGTTTATGAGGGTATGTAGGGGTAGCAGGTAGGTACCTCTACTTATGGTACATACTACTAGGTATGTAGGCAGGTGTAAGGTAGGTGTAGTAAATTATTGGTAAAAAATTTCGATAACTATCTACTTGAAGGAGTGTCACCAAAAAGATCGTGACGCGTTCTTTTCGCAATAAATAATAGGTGAGTGACTATGACCATGGCAGCCGCCGCTCGCCCTCTAGAGGAGGAGGAGAGGCAAAACAAGAAGCTTGATTGCGGATATGTTGTCAGCTGCCGCCACGTCGGATGATGAATGTTGTTGGAATGGTTTGGTAATTCTTTTTTGCAAGTAATTACTCACATCTTGTGTTCTTTGTTTTGCGCAACAATTACAGAAAAAAAATGAAGCTTTCCGCCGCCATCATCCTCGCCGCCGTCTCATCTGCTGCAGCATTTGCTCCTGCTTCACAGGGTCCTCAGTCGACTGCTTTGAACGCACAGATGGACCGTAAGGCTTTCCTTGCTGCCGCTGGAGCATCCATCTTTGCAGCTGCCCCTATGGTTGCCAATGCAGGAAGCATGGGACAAGAGCTTGTGAAGGACCCCACTGAAGTGTATGTGCAGATTTGTTTTTCAACAGTATTATTTTTGATCATTGTGATTCTTGTTGCTTATTAATCTTGTTGCTTATTAATCTTGTTGCTTATTAATATTCTTCTGTATCTGTCAATTTCTGTATCAGTTGGGAAACTGGCGCACCATCAGCTGCGGCCAAAGCCGCCCGTGCTGCCAGGTATGCAAACGCACGCACCCAGATGACTTCTTCTTTCCCACCCCAAAAGCGCTTGACATTGGAGCGCAAGAGTCCTGTGACCAGGTTGGATGTCAATTATCCTGACTTTGGTGCCTACAAAAAGACTTACCCTGGACTTTTCAAATAAATATATTGCAACATAAGTATGCTTGGAGTGAATTCAGTACTTGATAATTCATGAAAGTTTGAGATAGGTTTCAAATGGAATGATGATAATACTGCGAACCGCTTTGGTTAAGGGGAAAGCGTGTTACGGATATTATATACTCTCTGGCGAAATGACAAAAATGAGCCAATGAATGTCTTCGAATTTGCCAGATATCTCAGAGAGGCAGAGCTAACTGGTAGCTGATAATTCTTATAGTTTGAATTGTTAGTTCCAGAGCGTAGCTTATCTATCAACTTGGTTATCTTCTGACCCATTGTCTACTTCCGACTCATGTTGGATGTTGGTGTTCAATTTGTACTTACTTAGGTGGATGTACGCAGCATCTGATCTGAAGTGAGCTAGCAGCATCTACTGATGTGCTACTTATTCAAGTTGAGAGCTCAAACATTGACACTTAAGTACAAGAATTACATCTCGTTGCAATGCAGTTCATCAAGAGGAATGGGTGAACGCTTGTACTCCTGTACGAATATCTTGCTCTTGAAGCCATTTACAGGGTACAAAAGGAGAGAGACCCTCTCTATGGTTCGAGACAGAGACGCTTTTGGCTCTGCCCTCCCTCGTGTTCGGCTCAGTTGTAGCGAAGTAATGTTTCTATTGCAATAGGTATTTCGTGAAGTGACCACGTCTTTGACACCGTCACATCACGTCTTTGACACCGTTTCCGGAAGACATCAGCAGCAGATTTGACTTAGGGTTAAACCTCAAAACGTACATAGGAATCCATACCGTTTCATTTTTACGCCATCTCGCTGCATTTTCACATCACATCTTATTTTGGCGTTTTTTTGCAGCTCTGCCAACTCCGCTTGCTCGGAGATGGCGAACCGGGGCAAACCAAGAACAACTGCCGCCGTGGTCGGCTGTTTCAGCCTTCTCGATGTCTGTTCCAAAATTTGTTGCTGCCAACACATAGCATTGTTCATCGCTACTTATGCCGTCAAGACAAACAAGCTCAGCTGCTTCATTATACTACACATCATTCACCATGCCGGCGGAAATATTAAGGCCTACAATCTCCAAGACCAATACACCACAGCTCACTTCACAAGCTCGAAGCAAGTTCTTGATGAGAATCGGTGTTGTTGGGACTGATCCGATCGCCTGTAAGCATCTAGAGGTCGCAGACTGCGTTGCTGATTCACGCATACATCACACAAGAGATCTTCTTCAGAATGTTCCACGATATACTACACAGCTCAGGTACAATCGACAAGATGAAAGGAAACATATGGAGCGTCGCAAACAACGAAGCGCTGCTGCAAGTGCAAACACGAACTCATCCTCATCTGAATCAAGTCCCGAAAAGTCAAAACCAAAGCGTTGCATAACGTTTGATGAATCTGTCAACGTCGTACCAATCCCGATGAGGCATGAGTACTCAGATAGGATTCGTTCCAGATTGTGGAGCAACACAGTTGAGCTTTATGAGAATGCAGGTAGGTCTTGCAAGCTCACCTTGCATCAGTCGTGCACAACATTCATCGTCTCTAATCAATATCTACTGCCATTTCTTTTTGTGTACATCCTACAGCTCGAAATCACGTTGAGTTTGCAGCAGAAAGTTTTGACTGGCGTAATGCTTGTGACGACGAACAGATGTAAGTTTTAGAGACTCAAACCTTCTCTACAGTAATCTCCAGATAGCTAACAACACCACCTTGTCATCTTATCCATGAACTTTATCAGGTACATATGCAGCACCACCGGAGAAAAAATCCATCCAATCCATTATGAAATGATGTCAGACCCTCTTCTTGATGCATTGAGCCCAGCTCAAAAGATTACGTACTGGGCATCGCAAGATGTCATTGAGACATAAAAGGTTGTTAGCTTGTTACAGGTCTACGTGCAACTCTTGCACGACTCTTGTATCAGACTTGTCTTGTACAATAGAAGTTTGAGAAAGTACCTTAATTGATTAGACAATAATGTATTTTATCTTCCATTTTTTGATCAATCATGCACATGCCTGCACACGGAATAGTCAACACAAACTATTATCTATTTATCTTATAGATCTCTCAGATACACTTTACAGACAAAATATTTACAGAACACCAATATTTCACGAAGAACACATCAAACAAAAGTTTGTTTGTCATACAAGAGGAAAACAAGTAACATTTTTCTCCTTCCAAATCGCCCCCATCAAGAGTATAATCTATCACCCAGTTGTTTGTGCATCAAACAAAAAAACTACTTAAAAGCAATCTGTAACTTGGCCGCTCGTTGCCGAAGAAGTCATAACAACATTCCCACCTAATTTTCCACACAAATCAGCAGATGCATGAATAAATACTCGACTTCCACCTCTTGGTGTGATTGTTTTAATATTCCCATATCCACTTACGGTACATTGATTTTGTGGTGAGACGAAGTAATCTCTTCCAAGTTCTTTGTTGTTTTCATCTAGGAAGATTACGGTTGTATCACTCCTTTGGTTGTGCGATATGTGATTTGTCGTTTTTGTGGGTATGCATAGAACACAATTTATGAGAGGATGGATGGATAAAATAAATATTTGCAATATGATATAGAGTGCAAGAAATAGAGAGCACAATACATGATGGATATCACATATAATAAGATCACACATGACGATGACAAGAACTCACATTGCAGTCCCCTCCCCACAATCAACCAACTTGACCACAAAATTTACAGCGGGTATACAACCCGACGCCCATTCATTTTTTTCAATTGACAATCTGCACCCGTTTCCACTGTTGTTGTTGTTATTGTTGGTAAACGGATTCAGGATGTTTTCATCGATGGCATCCGATGATTGGAGTAGTAACATTAATCCGAATAGTACTGATTGGAAGGTCAAGAAGCGGCATCGCGGTGGTGATAAAGTCATGATGATGAGATGATGATGATATTTTGAGTTTTATAGAGTAGATATTTGATGATAGCGTTTGTTGAGATTTTGAGTCTTCTGAGCATGTTGTTTATGATGTGCACATAATGTATTAGATAATGACTTAGGAAACATCAACCGCCTCGAAGGGAAAAAGTCGAAGGAAAAAATTATCCTCACGCCGGGAGAACCCCGATTAGACACACAGCACCTCGACGTCCCCGCACACTGTCCCCTCTCTATCCCCAACTGCAACTACCGACCATTTAACTTGATAAAACATTTTATTATCTTTCGATTATCTCATTCGCCGGGGACGATTATCTGAAGTATATTCGAGGTGCAGCGACTTTAACTTAGGTCATGCGTCACTCCTAGACAGTCCAATGTTGGGGCGATATGCGATTTTCACTGATTTGGTAGTAAATGTGGCTTCTTTTCGTCGATAGGTGCCCTTTATCGACGAACTAAAACGTCTTCGACTTTAAACAACAAATATAGAAAGTTTGGGATGTCATATTAAGACGTCTCTATATATTTTCGTCAAATTCTCTGGAAAAATTATTTTCATTTGCTGTTTTGTTAGTGTGTGTGAAAAGTCCCCAGGGACTTTGTTCCCCTGAGGTATTGTGTACAGCCTCACGTGCCGACATAATATTACGAATCCATTAATCCATTGGTACAGCAATTTCTACTTCAGTTTTATGATGGGAAAAGACGGTTATGGAAGACAAGAAGATGTCGCTGCTGCTGGCAGTGGTGCCAACGAAAGACACGAGAACAATCATCATGACAATGCTAACGAAAAGTTACTTCAAAAGATCGCGCTGATGTCTGGAAACTTTCGCAATTACAAAGAAATGAAATTGAAACAATTAGATACTACTACTTCGAAAGAGTCATCGTCATCTACTGATGAGCAGAGAAGGAAGGATGATGAAACTAAATGGAATCATTTTACTACACCGCTCAAGCCATCGCCTACATCACAGTTTAGCTCACAATCAACGGAAGGAATCAAGAGCAAAAACATTGCCATCACTACAACTACAACACCATCAGTCTTTTCTAATTTGGAAAGGACACAAACAATAGATAGATTTGGTCATATATTCATGAACCGGATGGGACACATCATGACTACTGATAAATTATCTACTGCTTGGGGTGATGGGGGCGGCAGCAACGGTATGTTTTCATGGCTGTTATTTACAGACCATTCACCAAACGCTACCAAACAACGAGAGGAGATGGAACAAAACACAACAACGAACACAGTAGCAGCCAATCCGAAAGACTATGCAGCTGAAAGACGCCTGATAACACCACATGTAACTCCGTTTGTCTGGGGAACGACTTGTGTAGCTGTAACTTTATTGTCGATGCGACTGGGACGATGGTACCAAGGCCGATCGCTATTAGGAAGAGCATCGACACCAGTCTCATCTTCAATCAACAATGGCAGGAATGGATCATCATCTGCTACTGCTGCTTCTAATACTGAAAAGAATAGACTGCAAGATTTGCGTAGGAACAAACCACCTCCAAGTTTTGGACACTACAGCAACAACAATAATACATCAAGTTACCAAAACCAAAAAAATGCACTGCTGACAAACTTATCCACTCTTCCAGTCGACTTTGCCATTTCATTACTAGTGGGTATATCCACATCAATATTTTTATCACGACCTGCTGATCTACTGCAAGACTTTGCAAAAGCACCATTATTACAAGGGAAGAGTATACTACGTGAAGAATTATGTCAACCTTTTATTCAAGAGATGGATCGAATCAATGTGGGATATCATGCCTTTACTCCTCCCGGGATGGATGAGAAGCAGGTGGTATCATTTCAAGAGTTGTGGAAAGATGAGAATATTGGTGAGTTTGATAGTTTGAGGGCTATTCGAGACTTTGTGGAGAATTGCCATCGAAATGAGAACGTGGAAGATATAACGAAAAGCGATAACAACGCTAAATGATTCCGACGAATAATGGCTAAAGCAACTATTTTGCTTTAATTATATCGTAGTTTCAACACATGTTATCGCTACACTCTTGTAACAGCTCTGAGTTATTGTTCTTTCTGGTTCGTGTTTTCTTGTCCAATCTTCATTCATTCATCATTGTGATTGTTGTCAAATAATAACCACGTCTCAGTCTACTCAAATAACGACCTCACTTCAAACTGAATTGGAAGAGGTTCCTGATTGCCAGCGTTGTTGAAAACACCGTGCACAATATTTCTTGCTGCAGCGTAATCGACAGCCACAACCCTAAAAAATATCCTAAGGAGATGGCAACATCGAGAGAGAGAGAGAGAGAGAGAGAGTTAGTTTCCACGCACGCAGTGTAAAACGAGGTGTGTACTGATTCTACCGCATTACTCACATTTGGTCATGAGATCTCCAACTCCAGTGTTTAACGTAAGCTACCTCGAATCCCTTATTATTATCTGCTCTGTAAAATCCCATCTTCCCATCAACCCAAGGCGCACACGGATCACTCGCCGCATCTGCACTTAGAGCAGGCCAACTTCGCCCAAATCCCGTCCTGCGCATTTTGCACATTAACTCTTGCGTCTCCCCATAGCGACCACGGTCCTGGCACCCTGGATTCGTACCGGGAGGAACTTCCAAAATGACTGGAGTGTAACCTGTCTTCGGTAAACCACCTGCATTGTAGCATTCGTCTGGACCCGCCATACAACTAGCTTCGTTAGCAGAGTTACATCCGCCTGGTCTAGCACACCACACCCATTTTTGTACCTGCAAAGACGGTCCCAAGCTTGGCCCGGAAGACGGTTGAGAAGAGGCTTGAAAAGAAGACGGCTGAGATGTAGGATCGTCAGTAGGCACAACACAAATATCATCATCATAGGTGACCCCAGATCCCAACGAGACACAAGTGGAATTAAAGAATCCTATTAGCTTCCATGTCGGCCTCACTGATGGATCTTGATCTTTGCAGGCATAAGAGCGAATCTTCACATTGTTATCATTGCTCATTCCTGGAAACGTGAACGAAACTCCATTTTCGGGTGTAAAAAAGTAAGGATCTGGGCCAAGGTAGCTTGATGATCCGCAAGTAACATAGAAGAAAGGAGAATAGCCTTGTTTTGGAGTCGAATATCCGGAGCACTCGAGAGTGGCACTTGGACTAGTACACGTGGTCGATGTGCCTTGAGCTGATGTAGCGGCAACAGCATCAAAAGAAGTGCCAGACTTGTAGATATTGACAGAGCGTGGATTGTAACGCGTTTCTTCGATCAAGTCGTAAACAACTTTCGATTTGAGGCTCTCAGCAGTTTCCTTCACGGCTGCAAGATCACTTGCGAATAGATACGCACGTTTCGACAAGGCGTATCCTGCCTCGACGTCTGCTTGCGCTCCGTAATAGTTTATAGTGTAAACATTGAAATCTCGTTTACTACTCCCAAGCCTTCTTCGGAAATTGCCTGGTGTTAGCGATGACAATCCGTCACCTGCAACAAACGTCACTGCTGGGAGAGCCCCTGGGTTATAATCAGACGGAAGACCGTTAGTGGTTGCAGGTGGGGTCACTTGGAATCGAATTGGAAGAGGTTCCTGATTGCCAGCGTTGTTGAAAACACCGTGCACAATGTCTCTTGCTGCAGCGTAATCGACAGC
>JALLBJ010000901.1:0-10231 GCA_036940105.1 Skeletonema potamos | reverse complement strand
CTAAATTGATACTTTGGGTTATCCCCTCCTTTTAGTTACAAATCGTGTACCGTACCTACTGTAACGTGGTTGGCCATCATGAGTCCTTCGTTCGTCGGTCCGGTCGAGCTGCTGCGTACTATTACCACATAGTCGTGTGTAGTTAAATAAAATAAATGTTCCACCCCCTCCAACTCCAATCATCTCATCAAAAACAAACAACAAAAGCTGAGGATGCCCATGATGAGGCATGCTCTACTTCATTCCTCCAACCGCTTTATCAGCAGAACGAGTCTCATCATTACATTATCAAGAAGGAGTAGTGGTAGCAGCAGCAGCAGCAGCTCCTCTGCTCCTGTTAAGTTTTTAAACCGACATCATCATCACAATTATGTGCGCACATCTCCAACGCGGACCAACTACACATCTTCACAAAGTAGTAATAATAATGCCATTAACAAACCATCACCTCGACCACATCGCCGCAACAAATCAAAATATCTTCTGATATCATTTACAGCATTTGTCTCCATAAATGCCTTTGGGACATACACGCACTTCCATGACGATCTTTTCCAGTACTATCCTTTGCCTTTCGCATTAGATGTTGGAATTGGACCAAGCATGTTGCCCACATTGACACCCGGCAAAGGTGAATTGTACCTACGTGATGTTTGGAGTCATCGCAGCATTATTAGTCGAATTAACAACGATAGCAGAGAGTACAAAAAAGGAGATGTGGTGACAATATACAATCCATATTCGAAAAGTATTGTGACCAAACGTATTGTGGGCGTGGGAGGAGATACAATTCGATTATATGGCGAGTATGCATCTGAATTTTGTAAGAAAGGGAGGGAAGAGGATGGGGGTGTAACTGTGGATGAAAGATTTGACCCACCATACTGTCAAACCATGCAGCAAGCCTTGCAGCATGATTTCAAAGAAGCTGATTACTATTTTGGTAAGAAGAGTGATAGGTATGTGACAACAATGAAAGTGCCACCAAATCATGTTTGGGTAGAGGGTGACAATCCATTAGAATCTACTGATTCTCGACATTATGGTCCATTGCCAATATCTGCGTTGCGTGGAAGAATTGTGTTACGGTTGTGTCCACTGATGAGTAGCGGAGGATTTTATAGATTGACTGGAGAGCGACCTAGTCCATTTCATGAATAAGTACAAAGTTGTGAGCAGAGCAAATATATAAACAGATTGCTCAGTGCATATACACATACATAATCTTCAACGATTATCGTAACAAAATTGCTATATTCAAAACTCAGCGGGTAAGATTTCTCTCCCTCATGTCATCTGTCCAACTAGCTCCATCTTCGTCAACTTCAACAACTTTGCCGAAGACCCTCCACCCATTTAACCAACCGCCAATACCCCTCCCTCCATCACTCTCCACTGTCTCCTTCTGTAGACCTCCACCTCCAGTACTCCAACGACGTTCAGCTTTCATATGTGCCTGAAGATTGATCCCTCGGGGACTGCTGTTACCTATCTCTTCTGCACCGGAGGAGGCGGTAGCAAAGCCTAGAAAGTTATCCTTGATGTCATCTAATGTGCCTGTTGATGGAGCTCTTCCTTTCAATGGCTCCTCTTCAAAGTAGTTGGTGTTATATTGGCCGATGTCACTACGAGATCGTCGCATCTTCGTGAAGGGAAGTTTCATGGACGAACCAAGGGATCGGAGAGACGCACCAAGACTTTCTTCTGGTCGAGCTTGGTGTCGAGCTCGAGACTGTAATGAGTTGCGCTCAGAAGAATCAAGCCTTGTCAAAGGTTCTGTACACTCGGTGTTGATACTCTCACTCATTCCGTATCGCAAACGTTTATTCTCCTTGGATAGGATCTCATTCTCTTGTTGTAACTTCTTCAGCTTGTCCAGCAAGATGGAATGAGCGTTGTCGTTGTCATCACTGCCATCTTTGTCATCATCAGCATCACCCCAATCAACAGCGCTACTTTGCTTCGTCATCACAGGACGAGTCAACGACGAGGCCATGATTTCTCTTCGTAACTCAACCTCCCTCTCTCGACATTGTTTCAGTTGCTCAGTCAATTCCTCATTCGACTTATCCGCAGCCTTGCGAGCACTCTCCTCCCGAGATAGGGAAGATAGTAATCTCGAGTTGACAATATCTAGGTTGTGCAGCTGTGCCGTGATGGTGTCAATGGTAGCCTGTTGATTGGCGATTTCCACCTTGAGCTCGATTAGTGCCTCAATATGAACCCTGGAGGTTGTGTTGGTTTTGATGGTACTTGTACATGATTTGGATTCTGAATCAGAGTTTGGGGAAGACATGGAAGCGGCAGTTACCTCGGCTGCTGCGACCATATGTTCATTTTGGTGGCCGAAGGAGTTCGCTAGTAATGATCTGTTGGAGTTATAACGCTTCTCTGTTGTGTCCGAATTTGACAAATAACTTCTTCTCCGGTTAAGACCAGATCGTCTCCTATCCATAGAAGCTCGTCGACACGGTGGCTGTCTTCCCTTCTCCTTCTCTTCGTGTTCAGCACCACTATCAGTCATGGCAATGACACCACCGTCTTGATCATACTGCCCTCCTCCTGCCCGATCCAGCGACGAATCTCTCTCACTAATATGATTTTGACCCTCCATCTGCGGCTGCTGCTGGTCACCATCTCTGCACATACGCACCCTTAACGCATTCAACCGGTCGAAGAATTCATGTCTCGTTCTCTCCATACTCCTCTTCTTCTCCTGCCGCTGCATGTCCATTTTGAACTTTCTTTCTTGATCTGATTGAATTTCATTCAATAATGCCATCTTTTCTTCCATGGACAACTGACGAGTTTGCAGTCGGGAGAGGAATTCAGATTTGAGCATGGCTGCCTTCTCTTCGCTGAAGGTCATAAGGGTTAGCTCGGAGATGAGGGAGCTAAAGGAGCACCTGGAGAAGTCATCACCATCATCAAGAGGAGCGGAAGCGTTGTATCCCATATTATCATCGTCCGAAAGGTGACGACCATGATTCTTGAGTGGAACAAATGACGGAATGGACGGTCTTCGACTCTCCTCTTTGTTCTCATCTATCTCTACGGTATCGTAGGAGTGATAGTGATCTTCCACCTCATTCATACATTGTTTGTTTTCGTTAATCATTGGGCTAATGTTGATAGTAGCAATATGTTGAGACACAATCGGATAATGCGTTCAATATTTTCGCTTGACAAATAATTATGAAAGTCTCTAATAATAAAACTACAGTTTACACTTTCTTGTCTAATTCGTTTTGAGTTCTGTTTGTCTTCAAAATTTTGAGACATCGTTAGGGTTAGGAACAATAGCGTCTATTGTACTTGTCTCCCGCATGTACTGTCCTCATGGATATGATGATATTGTGAAATCAGGAAGAATTTGTATGTAACCTAACCCTAATGACTAAGATAATGACCCCGACCGGCTAGATTTTGTCTATGCTATATCAACGACCTTGAATTGTACCTACTCACTTACCACGTCAATGTTGCGTTACTTTGCCTGACGCGTGTGACGTGGTGTTACATACTTACGTTGAGCCTCTACAGTACCATAAGTACATACTTCAAAGCCTCTTTCTTGAATTTTTTTAAGTTTAACCTTCTGCTTAAGTTTATTTAAATACACCGTGGCAGCCCCGAGGGGCATTGGCTCCTCCAGGGGATCGCCCACCAGTGTAGACATGTTGTGATAATCGTTCCTACAAACAAATTATGATCTATTCTACTCGGGCCGTTGAGCTGACCGTTGAGTTCCTCCCACTCTGGTAGGACTCCCAACTGCAGTGAGTTTAAATAAGTTTAACCTTCTGCTGCTGATGGTTATCTACATACGTAGGTACAATACAATATTCACTCTGTCTCTCATGAAGGTGAAGGCCCAAGCTGCAAGCTGGCCCAAGCCAAGCCAAAAGCCAACAATTTGGGACAACACAAGGGTTCGGAACTGGATGGTCTCCCTGGCTTTGGCTGCAGTGCGTCAAAGTCGGTTGGCCAGATAGCGATGTTTAGGTAGTGTGTGTTGGTCAGGTTGTTGTTGTTGTTGTTGTTGTTGGAGCTATAGTTCAGTGGCCTCAATTGAAATAGTTGTTCGAGAAGGAAGTTGATTTTGATTGGAGGAAGTGTCTTCTTCAGCTCGAAAAGACTTAAGACCAAGATATCAAGCTTATTCACCGTTCTTATAAGTAGGACTTAATAATAATATTCGATTATAGTTATAGTACATTATAGTGCAGCAAGACGATCTTGATCTTGAGAGCCAATCAGGACAACCGTGACGAAGGATGATACTGCACGCACTATCCAAATCCAAAGTACAAAACCAAAACCCATCGGACTTGTGACAATATATTACTGCTGACGTTTGTTACTATTGCGAAGGAGCAACTGATCTAACATGGTATCGAAATCAAACCCGGCCCCATTCCCAACTGGTGGTGTTGCCTGTTCCATGTATTCTTCCAATAGCAAATCTGCGTGGACCTCGAACGATATGCAGCTCTTACGTTGTACAATGTTGGTCGAAGAAGAAGATGATGACAACTTGATCAGCGAAGGGGAAGGGCACGAAGCGCGCCTAATCTGGGCAAAGTTCTGACTACTCAGATTTGTCAGGTCAACTGCACTGTTTCGAAGTGCTCTCGGAATGGAATAGTATAGGAATGGGTCTTGTTTCTTGAGGGTCTTGAGGTCTTCTTCACTGAGATCACTTACGTCAACCACTCTCTTAGGATCTTCGTCATTTGGTGCCGCAAGTTTCGTTGGGATCATAGTGGTGACAACATGTTCATCGTCTAAGACAATATCGATGGTGTCGGTCTTCCTCTTCTTCGTCGTGCTCATGTTGTTGTTTATTGTGTGTTGTTTTTATGTTAATGATGTTGTGAAGTTCTATCTAGCTACTCTATGAGAGGAACAAAATAATGTTAATCGTGAAGTTTAAGGAACACGTCAGGTTTCCGCTGTCCTATCGGTTATCAGCATCACTTCCTAGTACAGGAGTAAAAAAGGTGTATTTGATTTTGGTAGCTCGCCAGCGAGAAAGAGAGAAAATTTCCGAGAAGTAGATAGGTATGGTACAACACTGACTCATCAGACTTCAGTACAAAAATAGATAGATACCCTAATTTGTGGTGATAACGACCCCAGTCCAACAAAACGACCCCAGTGTTTTGATCCAGCTTTGAAAACGACCAGATCAACAGATGGCAAAACGACCCGGGAAAACGACCCCGCCCGGTCGGGAGCTACCGTATTGAAGTTTGGAATTTGTCCGCTTGTCACTGTGACTCATTGTAGTTCTTTACTAACGCTAAGTGAGATTTTGATAACGACCCCGATTTTCCATAACGACCCCAGTCTTCCCGAGAAGCCTTGATATCGACACTGGCAAAAAACACCAAAACGACCTGGGGTCGTTACAAGGTCGTTATCACCACAAATTTTAGGGTACAAAAGTACAAACCTCAGTAGTAGGTAGGTACTTATGAGGGGTAAGTATATACCTACGTACAATTCTTCTTTCTACCTCACCACCGCCTCGCTGAGGCTTCGCGCTGCTGCCCTGCCGGCTGCGCCGGCCAGCTGCTGCCTCATTTTTGATTTTTTTGATGGCAAGAGCGTAATAGTAGAGGGTAAACATACATACTGTTTTAGTGTGATATTATGTAGCTAGATAGAGCTCCAGCTAAACAATGTCTCAAACCATGATGTACAAACTCCACTCAAACAACATATTACCCACAAACGCATCGAAATGAGCAGCTGTTCATCATATTACTACCATCAACCAAGAAGGAACATCAGATATGCATGTTTTGCATTATTCATCCTCATAATGCAGCGGAGAAGCCATGCTTATGCTTACATACCGCCGATAACGAAAATAATTATTAATTCTAGCCATCACACATTAAATTGGAAAGGCCTTGTTGGTTGTCCTTTACAAATATACTATACACCTAACCGAGATAGACGTCATCGTAGGGATCAAAGTAAAGACTCGGACAATTGTGATGATAAATCCATCATCCATGATGTTGGTGACGAGGAAGGCAGATACGACAATAGTTACAGGTGGTCAGCACAAACAATAGGAATTGCTTTACCAGCACTTGCAGGTATGATGACTGATCCTATTCTTTCCATGGTCGACACATTGTACGTTGGACAGCTAGGTGCCACTTCTACTACGATGATATCTACAACAAAGACTGCTGTCACCGCTACGGCTTCTTCTTTCCGTAGCAGTAGCATCCCGCTAGCTGCACTTGGAGCATGCACATCAATCTTTCATCTAGCATTCCAATGCGTCAAAGGAACTACCGCCACAACTGCTTCATTGATTTCTGGTGCATCAGTTAGAGATGGGCAAACGCAACAGCACAGTGATGAAAAGGGAACAACGCAACATTCCGAAACAACTATCATTGCACAAACGTCTATGCAGCAAGCATTCATAACAGGAACTGCTATCGCATTGTTCCTGCTACTTTTTGGCCCAAACTGTCTTAATGCCATGGGAGTCCCCACATCGTCATCATCACTATTGTTCTCATCAGCTCTAACATATCTCAACCATCGTGCTGTGGCCGCTCCAGCAGTGGTGCTTCTCACTGCATCAGAAGGAATTTATAGAGGGTTCGGTGATCTCATTACTCCATGGAAGGTTAGCGCAGTAATTGCTGGGCTGAACTTGATTCTAGATCCATTTTGTATGTTTCGTAAGCAGGATAGCAATGGGTCGGGGGTGATTGGACTGGGAATGGGAATCAAAGGAGCAGCAGTGGCAACGAGTGTAAGTCAAGTGTGTGGTGCTTTGTTGTATGGAACGCTATTGCTTCGTAGAGGTGTGCTGAGAAGTAATCATAACGGAGATAGTATTCCACACATTTCTTGGAAGCAGATAAAACAAATCGTGACGAGAAAGAGTAACGAATCAGCCGAGCTCAAACAAAAGAAAAAGGAAATAGCCGCAACTATCCTCCGCGCCAACGCTGCGATGATAACAAAACAAGGCTCTCTCCTGTTAGGATGGGCCTACGCAACATCCCGCGCGACTAGGATGGGACACTCCATCGTTGCAGCTCATCAGATGGGGCTGAGTATTTGGATGCTGTTCTCCTATGCTTTGGATGGCATAAGTGTCGCAGCTCAAGTATTGATGGCAAGAGAGTACGAAGAGCTGCGAATGGTTGAAAACACCGAAAAGTCTGCCGGGCAACAGAAAAAAGTACTGTCTCTTTCCATTTACATGATGACTGCATCACTAATCCAAGGTCTGATGATGTCTGCAGCAATATTACTACTATACGAACTCAAGCCATCTTTCATCCTTACTAATGACCCAGCAGTAAGGAACAATCTTTTGAAACTCTTTCCTCATTTAAGCGCTCAGATGACTTTGGTCAGTGCAACACTCGTTGCAGAAGCACTAACCATTGGAGGAGGTAGATTCAAGTGGCTCGCCTTTGGAACTGCTGTTAGCTCTCTGGTTGCTATGGTGCGACTTCGGATGTCTAATAACTTGATTGAGATATGGAGTGGTGGTATCGTCTCCTTATTTCTTGGAAGATTCATCACGGCATTATTGGCTGTGTTTGATATAAATGGCTTTGTTCGCAAGAGAAAAGCTCTGTCAGTCGAGGGAGAAGCGATATAAGACATCCCTCTACTTTCAATGCGATTTTTCAAGTCATACGTGTATTTACATATTTGCCTATTCAGCTACTTAATGATACTGATTGCCAACAACTAGACTAACTGGAAAGATAGTAGGGATCTGGTTAATTTAGAATGGGTGACGTAATGTGCGCAAAGAATACATCTAACTACTAAACTTCAACCCAACTACTTCTCTTTTACTTTTAGACAGACAGAAACAGTATGTTCAAGACGATTTACACCAAGACAAAGTTTTCCTTACATGTATCCACGTCCTCTCCCTCTCCCTCTCTGCATCGATGGAAAGATTTGCTGAATTTTACCACCCGATGAAATGGAACTGGCGCTCATGTCTACACCACCTTCCTCCAATACAGATGTCCTGCTTGCACCCCTTTTGTCCCCACCTCTACCTGACCTCCCACTTCCACGCCCAGGACCTCCACCTCTACCACTGCCTCGTCCTCCTCTCTTACTTCCAGATAGATTGCTCGATTCAAACCCTTCTACAGCAATCCTACCAAGCATGTGCGTTAAGAATGCTGAGGGATTCCTCATCTCTTCTTCCTCCTTTTCACCAAGCTCCTCTTTACGCTCCTTCCTCACCTTCTTTTCTTCCGCATACTCCTTCAACGCATGTTCCACAACCTGCGCAGAATGGCGTTTGCACAAAGCAATTACACCTTCGTCCAATTCACCCTCCATAATATCTCCATTCTTCATGTGATCGGAAAGGATCTGATCGACCGTCTGTGAAATATACGATGATTGAGATTCACGGAAGGATGTTATCTTGGATTTTTTGGCAGCCTTACCCCCACCGGAAGTTCGTTCCACATTCAGTCGACGGCCATCAAGATGGGTTAAATGAAGCTTTAGACACTCGTACATGGATTCGGGAGATGAGAGTTCCACAAACGCCATTCCTCGACTTTTCTTCGTCTTGGGATCAGTTAGAAGACGAACCTTGGTGGTTTCTTTGTTAATGACTTCACTGCCCAAGTTAGTTTGGAAGTGTTCAAATAACATATCTGCAGTAGTACTAAAACTAAGCTGACCAACGAATACAATGTATGGAATTTTCTTGCCCGTTTCTTCGTCGGCACTAGTAGGAGCTACTGTCTGATACCACTGTAATAATTCATCTGCTTGACAACCAGTCTCCTCAGTTGCGATAGCTTCTGCTTTACGTTTTGCAGATCGACGTTCCTTTGCATTTATTTCTGTATTTGCTTCGAGTTGGGCCAATTCATCACGAAGTTTTTTTGCCACGTCGGCTTTTGCTTGATCTTCTTGTGATAGCTGTGCTCCTTTTTTACCCCCCGCCTTCTTTTTTCCTCCTTGTGGATTATTCATCTTTTTGCGTGCTTCATACCACTCTAATAATTCTTGTGCTGGCATGCCATCACATTCTTCAGTGGCTATGGCCTCCGCCTTGCGTTTGGCCGATCGCCTATCTTTTGAATTGAGACCATCCGGATTTGCTTCTAGTGTGGCAAGTGCCTTTTCAAGTTTTTCTGCCGCAGCTAGTTTTGTTTGGATTGACTCGTCGCTTTCTTGTGGGGTTTGTGATGATGCTTGTTGTTCGTCTTCCTTAACAGCTGCAGCTGAAGCTTCTGTGGAAGACGGTTCTTCTGGTGGCGTGTATGTTTCACCTCGCGAAGCTGCTCTTGCCTGCATCCGACGGAGCTGCGCGGCGCTCTTCTTTGTTACCATAATTATGCTATTTGTAGAGTTCTATAAAGAGAGTGGGCGGTAAGGCTGTACAATACTTATCAACGTATTACGCTGCAATCATCTTTTTGGCATCATTAATTTTTCTCACCTTTCTATTATGTACCTTTTTTTTTGGGTGGAGGTATTTTTTAAGAGATACGGGCGAAGGAAAGACTTTGGAGGTAGATACATGAACTAACATACAAACCGTCAACAAGCGGACGGAGAACGGAGCACAACATATGGCCTCTCTCCTGCCTCTCTCTCTCTCTCTCTCTGAGCTAATCGGCTGTGAGTGATAGTCAGGCAGTAGTGCATAAAAGTAGTTCCAACTCCAATGTGAGAGCTGACGCCGACGATGACGACCCTTCATAATGATGGCATGCGAAGAAGGGTAACAGTTGTTGGAAACGAGCAACACAATGAAGATGGTACAACTGGAACGCCAAGGAAAACCACAGCAAGCTCTCACTCGAGCAGCGGCATCAGTTCTCCGACGACGGATATCATCAGTAAAAAAGCCGGAGCTGTAAGGAACGACGATACGAAGCCGAAAAGAAAGCTAACCTACCAGCATATCGACATTTCTCGTACTATGGGTGCAGTCTTTGTCTTTCTTGGTCTCTGCGTTGTGCTCTTCGAGCTCCATCGCACATCAAATAATTACGCCTACACTCCATCGTTGTTAATAAAGCGTTTCAGCAATATCCTCCCACACCCTAAGATGGTTGATACTCTTGGCGATGGCCCAGTGCCACGATCCAATGGATGGCACCTGTGGGGATATCATACCTTTAAAGACAAATTTAATTGCAGCGCTTATCTTGCGGATAAAACAAAGCCGCTCCCTACCATGGAG
>JALLBJ010000900.1:0-10234 GCA_036940105.1 Skeletonema potamos | reverse complement strand
TCTTGATACCATATTTATACTAGAAGCGATATCGCTAGCAGCTAAAGGACATCACCGAAGGCCTTCGAGTTTGTTGCCGCTGATTTGGTACACTGGGAAATGTAGTGAGCCGCTGTAGCTAAATAGATTTTTTGATTTTCCATTTACAACTCAAAATAATTTTTCTGTAAACTCCTGTCAAATTCCCACTCCGATGCTATGACACGATGACGGCTTTAGGAGACACAAGCTCCGAGATGGTGAGCATCTGGTCAAAAGATTCAGCATTCTGTACACGAGCTCTTTCTAGATGGAAATCAGAAATGCTTCCAGCAACTTCAGCTGATGCAGCTCTCGAGCTACTCCTCCACTTCTCCCCAAGGAACGACAACGACTCTGTTGTTTCGACATTGCTAGCAATTATCAATGACGAGTTAGCATTCATCACAACAGAAGGTCATCGCGAGTCGAGCGTGGACATTCTACGTGGCCTAATGCAGCGTGCTTTTGGCAAACAGGAGACCTACGACGAGGCAAAAATCCAAGACAAAGCCATTCTTCAATCATTGTTTCAACATTGCTCCGTTCTCTTCGAACGAAGAATGAGCCGAGGGAGCGCAGCGAATCCTCTCGAACAATCAGAGCACATCCGCCTGTCTCTCGTAGAGCTCATGGCAGAGTTGGGAAAATACTTGATCTTACACAGGCGGAGTGTTGCCACGGATATAATTTGTGAAGCAGCTTCGTGCATCTGCCAAACGTTAGCAAAACATGTCTTTCACGATTCTTTCCCCGACATTCTTGTGGCAGCGTGCGCTTTGATACAAACTCTCGCCAAGCTATCTCCCGCTGCGGTGGATGAAAATGCCACAGACTTGCTGTTACAGTTTGCGGGGAAAGAGGTGAAGCATTGCTTGTTTCGGAATCGGCGCTCAATGATTCGGAGCAAAGCTATCGAGGCAAGCTGTGCGATTGTGGTGCTTTGTTGTCAGGGTCAGGCCGTCGATGTGACCTGTTCCAACGCTGACGATGATAGCTCTATATTATCATCTACTCCTTTGCAACAAGCACTCCAAATCATCCTGCTGCCAGGATGGGAAGATCTTCTCAAGATGGACACATCAGTCTCAGTACGAGTCGCTGTCCTCAATGCTGTTGGAATGGTGGCGAAACAATTCAACTGGACGTACTCTCCCACCAAAGAGCTCTCTGGCAAGGACATTCACCGGTCGATGGAGCTGACATCATTGGTAGAATCAAATTTACTTACATTATTAGTGTTGGGTACGTCCGACGGAAACATCCTGGCCCAAGAATCTGCCACTCAGCAAATGAGTAGTATTCTCAATTTTGGCAGCTATCACAGACAAGGTAGTGGCGTACCTTGGGATGTAATTGCAAGGTATTTCCACCCCGTGATGGACCTGATTTTATCTTCTTGTTCACTCTCTTGGTCGACCTGTAAAGGAAGAGTTCGATCGTTGGAAGCTCTGCAAGTGTTGCTCAGCTATGCCATAGCGATTCTGGACAGCGATGTCGTGATAGATGATTCCCGCATGACATTATCGCCAAGGATGCAACCGGTCGTTGAATGCCTACGCAAGAATCTTGTCAGCGGAGAAAAGGATGTTGTACAGGTAAGAACGGATTTCACCGGTACTTCCCTATGATTCGATTCATCTCTAACCATATTTCAATTCTCACGCACCAGGCGGCACTCAATGCTTGCTCCATTTTAGGTGGAAGCAATACTTGCTCCACACTAGTCTTGGATATGTTGGTTGCATCCAACGAGGAGAATATTGAGCTAAGCATTGATGCTATGGCAATGATATCATCTCCGCGAGAAGCTGCATCCACTATGTTATTGCTTAGTCGCATGGTAAATGGTATGATATGCAACGAAGACGCGGCTGCAATTCTTCGCAGACTGGATTCGACATCAACATTGTCCATCTCTGCTCCCAATTGGATTTACACCTCGCCCTTATCTATGGCGACAATCACGACGTTGCTCTCCCACTTTTCTGTCACGAGTATTGTTTCAGCAAATCCTTCTTTTGCATGGGCACTGTTAAATGCCGTATCAGAGGTGGTCAAATGCTGCATGCATCACTTGAGTAGTGAAGAAGAAGTCCATGACGATTCATGGACACTGAAAGAGAAGTCAGTACTCGAGATTTTGATATGCATTGTTCAATTGCTTGGCTGCAAAGAAGCACATGGCTTGTCAGAACAAGCGAATGAAATCCTTCACGAGTTCTCTTCCTGCTTCATACTATTTGATGCTGACCATCAAAATATGAAACTATCTCTCTTAGATGTTCACTTTCGTAAGCTCGTTGGAAAGATTGCAGATGCTGCTGACTCCACATTTCCCTGGAAGGAATCGGATCCGACCTTCATTGCAATGGCTGCTCTTCTACAAACGGTAGAGGGGTCTACGGTCTTGAGTAACTTTGACTTGGCGGCTCCCTTCTTTGTACAGCACATGTCGAGCGCTGAGATTGACAAGGGTGGAGAAGCAGAGGAATATTCACTACGAATGACACTCATGTCATTACTCCAATGCATTCTCTCGGATCATTCTCTTGTGCAAGTGTCTGGTACAACAGACATCTTGTTATCATTAGTCCTCCCCAATCTAGCTTGGAGACCAGGAGGACTAGCTTCGGCTTTGCGGAAGTTGTCCGTGGCTACGGTCTTCTCTCTACTGCGTCATTTGAAACGAAATAAAGATGATTCAGATTCAGAATTGCACGCTGACACGTTGACACAACTCATTCCAGTTCTCCACTCATGCCTGGAGGATACCGAGTCATGTACACGTGAAATGGCATGCGTTTGTATCTCTTTGATATTAGAGAATACTTCTTCCAAGATGATTCAGAAAATTTGGGAGACAGATGCCCGTGTCCTTGATACATTGCAACCTTGCGTACTGAGCCTGCTTGACGATAGCCACAAACCAGTCAGACTCTCTGCGTGCCGCGCCTTGAAACGCTTGTTGACTCTGGTAAATCGCGAACTTTCTTCGTCAGAAAAGGTTGTATCAAGTCTCATCGTTTACTTGGATGATGATGACCACGACGTAAGAGATGAAGTGCTTAACGTATTACAGCGCCATAGCCAGACGCGTACTACGTCTATGTAAAACACAGTATTTGTATATTCTTTAACTACGTTTTGAACAGTCCCTGAAATACCACATCTTTGAGGTATAAAGAACAAACCTTATCCATATCCATCACATCTTTCATCTACCACTACCATCCATCTTGATCAAGCATGTGGACATTTCTTTGTAGGCATTTATACCACAACAGCAGATCCAACTAGAGATGACTCTCTCTAGAGGTTGGAAATAAAGTCGAAACATATTCTTCGGTTGGATAACCCAGCCATCCTCGACCAAGGTGGAGGTGGTGCAACTTGAGTGTATGTGTATGTAAAGAGTATGATAGATCTGATACTTACGACAAGTACATAGATAAGTTTTAGAGAAGAAGCAAACCAGAAAAAGGACGGTCTTCCGCCACCATCCAAAGAAGAAAGCAGAACAAAATGAGTGACATCACCGAAACAATAGCTAATATGGCACAGGCATAAACAGAATAACAACTCAACGATGGCAACTACAGCGGAGCACCAGCCACTAGTGCTAGAACTCGACAGGAGAGCTCAGTCATCAATCCATGAAGATGGTGAAGACGAAACCTCATCCACTGGTGAAGAAGAAAGTTGCTACACAGGCAGTTATGACGGAAACGGAGTCAATCAAAACATAAGACGACATGAAGGTTCCTCAGTCATCCAAACTGCGCTAAACATGACAAAACTGTGCATGGGTACGGGGACTCTAGCGCTTCCTTTTGCCGCCGAGAAAGGAGGGTTGGTATTCAATGTGATTGGGTTGGCCTTAATCGCTTTATGGAATTACTATTGTGCCAACTGTGTGATACGCTGTAGAGACTGTCTTCCTCCCAGAATCAAGAGGGGAGACTCAGACTTGGATGCAGAAAGGTCCTTGTCTCGACAACAGCAAGTGTATGGGAGTATAGAAGGTCATGAACGACTGCAACGCGACAATAGATCACCGCCTCCAGAGGGAACCACACCTTATTCAGAGGTAGCATGGTATGCGGCAGGAAACGTGGGCCTTGTTTTAGTTGATGTACTCATGCTACTATTATCTGTAATGCTGATCATAGCGTACGAAGTCGCAATGATATCATTCATAGACGACTTACCAATCACCACTGGCTCTAGAAAGATTGATATCATCATCCCTAGTGTCATCGTAGCACTTCTTTCTTGCTCCCCAGACGTTAGCTTCCTTTCTAAGTTCTCCATCGTTGGATTGTTGGCATTGGCTTTATCATTCTGTGTTATAGTATGGCAGGGGTTGGTGGAGAATGGACTAATAGGCTTTCAATCAACGCTGAATTTATGGCCAAGTGATCTTACTGCAGCAAGCAGTTGGTTCGGTGTTGTGGTCTTCGGGTATGGCATTGTACCATTCATTTTGAACTTTCAAGAGTCTATGTCAAATCCCAAACAAATCGGCCCAGCGATGAAGATGGGGTTGATTCTCGTCTTCTTTGCATACATTATTATATCGAACGGTGTGAGGATACTGTTCTCTCCATCCCACTCCTTTGATGGCGATGTGTTGCAGGCACTCCCAAAAAATTCTTGGATAGCATTGATCGTTCGGCTATTGATGACATTTGTTATTTCGGTGACTGCGCCACTTATTGTGGTGCCATGTGGATCAATGATTGAGGGAAAGTTGGGAATAGGGATGAATGAATTGTACAAAAGAATATCAATTCGTGTGCTTCTTTGTGTTCTATGCACTTTGTGTTCGGAGTTTGCTCCCGGCTTTGTGCATATTGTGAGCTTTATAGGTTGCTTCTGTGTCTCAATTGTTGGGTTCGTCCTACCTCCCTTATTTTGTATTCAGTTAAGACACAACACTCGGAAAGACAGCATGACAATGGATTACACAACGTATTGTGATGTGAGTGCACTTGTCATTGGTATAATAACAACAATTTTGACGTCTACAATGACGTTTGGCGAGTTGAGGAGGAGTCAGCAATAAGTAGAAAGATGCCGATGATGCATTCAATAAGCAAAAGAGAAAAAGTTAAAATCTATTGAAAATCATTAGGTGCTCTATTATTCTTATATTATATTGTGAGTATGTCGTTGTCTTTTTATGTTCGTCCGAGAACTGACCCATCTGATTCTCAAGGAGTCGTGGTGTAGTATATGTGCGGTATAGTATCTTGATGCACTTCGATGCTCTATCGTCTTTTGTACATTTATGTGCTGTCTCTGCCCCTGTATGAGCAAGAGTGTGCACTATTCTCTATGTCTATGTGTCTCTATCGCTTGGGTACGCCTGCAGCGGAGCATGTGTGGGTGTGTACAGTATGTCGTGATCCGGCGGCGGCGGTAGCGGCTCGTTTGCTTCTTACTCAAAGCCACGTTTCAGTGACTTTTCATACACGGCCGAGAGTATTTCATGCTTATACCGCAGCAAATTTTCATCTAGGCCAAAGTCTACAGTTGCTAATGGTGTTTTGCTGACAATAGTCGCTTTATTTGATATTGGTGCAGAGTCAGTGATAGGAGAAGTCTTGTTCATGCGGGCAGCAATGCCAGCCGGGTTGACGCGAAGGAGGAGAGGGCTGAGGAGTGCAAAGCCTGCAGCCGATGGTAGAGTTGTGGCAAGCATGGCGACGATGGCTAAGGTAACTGAGGCGAGGAGACGATTCATTATTTCTGTTGTTGTTTGAAGTAAATGATGCTTTTTCTGAAGAGATGATGGTAGAGGAGGATGAAATCGGAGTGGGACAAAATTTGTGGTCTTGTCTCGCAACTCAACTCATTCCCATGACCACGACCTCATCATCTGCTCGGCCGGGCGGTGCGGTGGACAGCGATTGTGAGCGCCTTTTCTAGGTCCCGGTCTGTCCTGGACGCACGGAGTTGCTGTACATAATAAGCACAACGTACCCATGCAAGTTTTAACAGTCTTGCTTTTGTTAAACGGACATACGTACTTTTATCACTCTTACGTAGAGTCTCTTGTTTAGTCATATCAAGGTGCTACTATGTTGTCTTGGTCGGTCGTACGAACCAAGAAGCAGCCTGCCAATTCTGTCATTGATTTCAAAAGCAAATACATCAACGTCTATCAATACAGCAGTACAGCAGTAACAATCTGCTACGCAATTAAAATGTCAGTTCACTTCGGAATTGCTCGTCTATTCACACAGTTGCGAAATACTCCACATTCAATCATGTGCATGTGGGAAGCAGATATATACATGTGCCAGGATGTATGTTGTCTAGCATACAACGCACGAAAACGTGAGCAAACGGCAAAATATTACCAGTGGAAGGAAAATGTACGAAAGAAGAGACTCGAAAGATTGCATGACAATGTCACAGAGAACTTTTCCTTTCGATTGCGAGTAGACTACGTGGCAAGACGTAAGCACGAATCCCCGCCAATACATTGCTGTCTTCGCCAGGACAACAATATATCTTTACACATATTTGACAATCATCTGTCTATCACAAGACATTCATGAACGTTAAGCATTGTGACAATGATTGTTTGTCAATGCTTCATTTAACTACGATAGCTTTTGGCCTGACTTGCGTTTCCCTTCTTTTCTGCAACCCAGATCGCCAAGGAAACGAAGCGACGGTTCAGCGCGGGTGACTTGGCTACAACATAGAAGCTCCAAGATGGATGGAGCATGCGTCATCTCCAGTGGATACTTGCTTTCTCAATCTCTAGCGGCAGCTTCGGTGGAGAAAAGCAAGCATAAAAAGTCATATTCGAGATCTAGTGGTGCTTTTTTTCTCACAAAGTGCTACTACTTATTAATTTACCCAAACTGAAGCAGCTAATTAAACCTTGATCTATGCACAGTAGTTTATTATTCGGAGCAAACGATCTCTCTCTAGAGAGAAATACACACTCATCCTACAATTACAGCAGCATGTGTGACACATGTGGCATACTTTCATGACACACAGCTCATTCGTTCTACATAGTGCTGTGAGCTGTAACTGTGAACCTCTCTCTAGTATTGTACCTATTACCACTGAACCATAAAAACTATCCCCCATAAGAAGTGAAAGTACCATAGACATCGACATAATAATTATTATTCTTGTCTTATCTACACAGCAATAACCAAATAACGATATTATTGCATCAAATAAAATGCCAGGCCTATCCTTCCTTTCAAAGAAATCATGGCATACATCGAATATTTCCAATCAAGAAAAGGTGTGGATTGCCGAACAAAAAGCCGCCGCCGAGGAGGCTAAATTAAAAGAACTCACACAACAAATTAAATTAGAACGTGAGCAAGAAGAATTGCAGAAAATAACTGGTAAGAAGTCTAGTTCAACTGGTGATCGTGGTGTCGATTGGATGTATGAGGGGCATAAAAAAGGAGAAGATGAGGAGGAACGAAAAAAGTTGGAAGAGGATGCCCAAAATGAGGCGTATTTGTTGGGGAAAGAATATGTGCCAGAAGGACAAACGAAGAATAGTGGCGATTTTGCAGTGGCTGCGAGTATGACGGGTGCTTTGGAGAAGGCGAGTACGGTAGGTGCGACGATTGGTGTGGGTGCACAGTCGGGGGGAGTGAAAGGTGGGAGGGAGGCGGAGGAGGCTGTGTTGAGAATTCAGGATGAGGCGAATACTACAGCAGCAGCGGTAGGCTCAACTATGAATGAATGGAATCAAAACTTTCATTTACGACATGAAGATCCAATGTTTTCGGTTATGCAACAAAAGAAAGCAAAGGATAAAGATGTGGAGAAGAAGATTAAATTGATGCAAAGGGCGGGTCTGGTGGTAAAGGAAATTACAAAACCTATAGCAGAAAAGATGCAACACGATGAACAAGAGGACAAAAACAGAGAGCGGAGGAGTCGCAAGGACGACTCGAAAAAGAGTAAAAAGAAGAGGAAGCACAAGCATCAAAGTCATAGTCGTCGTCATAAAAAACGTTCAAGACGAGAGAGGTCTTCTTCCCCATCGTCGGATGATGGGTACTCATCGTACTCATCGTCATATTCATCGGAAGATTCTCAAAGGGATCGTCATCGTAGCAATAGAAAGGAAGGCGGCAAAAAGAGGTCTAGTCGTCATCATTATGACGATGATGAGAGGCACCTTTCATCCGATCGAAGGAGGGATCGGCATGACGATCTTCATCACGGCAGGAAGAGGAGTCAGAGTAGGGAAAGACGACGAAGGAGAGAGAGGAGCCCAGAAAGACGTGACTATGATCGGTATGAACGTCATTACAAGCACGAATCTAGTGCAAGAAGGAGGGAGAGAAGCCGAAGTTGCAGCACGGGTAGAGAAGATTCAAGAGGAAAGCGGCGTTCTCGAGGGGATGATAGAGAATACCAAGGCGTTGACAGCAAGAGTAGTAGGCGAGAGAATGATCGGGATAAATATGACGATAAGAAGCAACCGGAAGCGGTAGTAGCACCCGACATTCTCAAGAAGGAAGGGTATGGATTAATTGGCACATCCCTTTCCAACAAAGGCAACAGCAACAAGTCATCATTGAAGCCAAACAATGGGAGCGGCGGCGATTCTTTAGGGCCTGATCAGAAGCTACGAGAGGCAAAGCGAGAAGAAATGGAGCGAGAGCGTCAGTCACGGTTCGGTCAGGGACGGAAGCGACGACATCGAGAAACGTCAGAGGAACGTCAGATTGCGTTGGAGGAAATGGAGAGGAATGCACGTGAAAGAGAAAAGAGGTGGTCAACGTTGTCATGATCGCCATGTGCGATTGATTATTGTCTTAAGCGACCTATATACAGGGCGATATGTCTGGTGAAGATTCTAAATCAATAGATCTGAGGTGATCAAGTTAAGTTTGCACTAATATTACTCTATTACTTTAACGCTAATGTACTTTGTTACCAGGCCAAAATGAGATTGTTGGCCCTTGTCCTTATCGTGACCACAGGTAGGTACTTTGAGATGACGTTGATACATTTATTCTACTAATTCTATGATACTATGCACACGTTAGAACCGACAAAGAACTTAAGCAAAGAGCATGGACAGGGAAACTGAAACCAAACCGACGAACACTGCAACTTCGACTCCATGATGAGCAGATGAAGGTGGCTTTGTCGCGGGTGGAGCTGGAGGCATTTGAGCTGGAGTAGTAGGAGATGTCGTCGCTTGATCAAGCCCCATCCAGTCGGTGTCAGTGGAGTTATCGTGGTCTAGGTCATTGAACGTGGTCTCTACGACAGAGAAGTCCCTCTCGCTTCCATCAAGAGGGCGGAATATTGACAGATTTTGTCTTCAAATTCAAATGTTGTGAGTTTAGTGGTAGAAGTAGTGTTAGAAGAAGTGCTTATGTTAGTGGTAGTAGATGACATGGTTCTAGGAAAACTAAACGCTTCCTGCAGAGTTTTGCATTTAACAAGCGGGTCAACCAAATTAACTTATGAGCCCTCGTCAACGAGTTACTTGGAAAGATGGCGAGGTCATGATCGTAATGCAGAGTATACTGTGGGGGTGTTTACTTACTAGCTAAGCAACTTTTCATTTGCACGTCACAGGCGACATGTTCCCTTTGATGTCTACTCGCCTGCTCTTTCGCCATGCCGTAATAATGCCCGTTGTATTTTTTGCTGACGTAGTATACGAGGGTCTCCAATGGCAATTCTTCCTTCATTCCCAATAGGTTATTCACATATGCATAAAGAGACGAATCGACATTTCTTAATAAATAAAACACGCACTTTGTTTTCATTCAACTTCAGTCGTACCCAGTTCTTATCATAGCTGCTAAGTATCAGTTCAGCTTTGTGCACCTTCTTGTTCTTTTCTTTTGACTCTCGAGTCTGTTTTCTTGGACCTCACATATATTTCTGTGTCCTTTAGAAAGGTGTTGACTAATCCAATCTAGTCCTTTTTCTTCGATCTCCCCAGATTATCGTCTAGTAAATTTCTCATGGTTGAATAAGAATCAGCTATCATCTTGCCAGACCCCCCGGGCTTGTGCAAGTGTTGGATGTTGGCAGCCTTAGGCCTAATAGAAGAGCTTCTCTTCGAATCTGCAATTACGATTGTTTTTTGCACATGTCACTAGCTAGAGTAATTGGGACAGTTCAGTGAGAATTTTGACGGACCAACTTGGTGTCTAAAACACAGTACGAAGCGAAGGCAAAGTCCAAGATG
>JALLBJ010000899.1:0-10269 GCA_036940105.1 Skeletonema potamos | reverse complement strand
GTAGTCGCATAGAGGTGATGGTCCCAGAGGGGATAATAGACCACCTGCTGCGTCTATCATTACTCACATGGTTGTTTTGGTCTTTTTGATCTTTTTGTGTTGTGTTTTTGTGGCGGGAAATAAATTCTTGACAAAAAGCTGTCAAGAATTTTGGCAAGCGGGAGCTTGGGATTTTGATTGATCAAAGAATAGTCTATTTTTGAGCATGCTGCAAGCTATCAGAGACAACTATGTTGGCCGAAATAGTGGTCAACACTTTCAGTTTATGGATAGCTCAAAGTTCTTAAGCGCAGAATATACCACAAGTACCATACATAACAATTAATTTTCGACTCGAAAATTATTTCTTCTATTTTTTGCGGCACTACGGACGAGAAGAAGTCATCTTTTTAACCTGGATCATAGCTAGAGTAGAAGATAATCAATATTATTTGTCGGTGGCCCTCAGAGGCTACGCCACATAATTCACGACAACATAACTGAGGGTGAATAATTCCTCAACATGACAGGGCTACAACTCTCGAACTTCCTCTCTCTACTTTTGTGTGTAATCGTATTCTCACAAGATTTCGATAATAATAATGTCGACAGCTACTGCGGTGAAAGTTTTAATTCGGCTCAGAAAGATTGTCCCATGCAATGTGCCTCCGGGACAGATCAAGAATGTGTAAATGTTTTAGGAGGAGAATATAAGTGTTTTAATTTGACTGGGTGCTCTGATAAAATGCAGAACGGGGAGTTGTTTAATACAACCGATGGAATATTGGATGACACTTCTAGTGTTGAGCGTGATGGATTGTGCGCAGCAGATTTGATTAGCGCGATTTTGGGATGTGATGGTAAACTGATGCCGTGTTCGGTGGCTCTTGACTGTGATGGGGGGGGGCAATGTTATTCTGAAATTGGGTGTGGCAATCCATTGATGGAACTTGTCAGGTATGTTTTTTAATTATGTGCGGTTTCAATAATTGATCTTATGGGTATCGAAGGTGGTTGTGCTAATCTCATCCTTCATCCTTTCATCGTGTTAGCGAATTCCTATTCACCATGATCGGGATTGAAACACCCACCGACGAAGCTGCCGAAAGCACTTTCGCTGAAATTCTTAGTGTAGTGGTGAAGCCAATTCTAGAAGACTCAAACATTGCCCTAAATTCTGTGACTACATTTGGCGATTCGCAGCACATGGGCACCATTCTGGATGTCAACGTAAAATTCAGTGGGCTCTATCGTCCACCGGCAGTACAAAATCTTGGTGGAATCATCATAGAAGGATTCGATTTTGAGACACAAGATGCTTTCGTATCGGCTTTGAGTAATCAAGGTGATTATTTTAGTGGAGTTAGCGGTGTACTTCTAACACTGAAGGAGGAGGATTCATTGCCGGCGTCCCTTCCAACATCAGCTCCTACACCTACAGGGGGCATACAAATTGAGACCGTGCCATCCAACACTCCGCCATCAGCTTCGGTAGCGTCACCATCACCAGCCGAGTCTAATGCCTCCCAATCACCAACCCTTTCTACGCAACTCCCTACTTTTTCGGCTGCTCAAAGTTCCAATGAAACTCTTCCGCAAGGTTCCAATGAAACTCTTCCTCAAGGTTCCAATGAAACTCTTAGTTTTGGTCCGTTCTATCTCGCGGTGCTTATTCATAACACCCCTTATCAGACCGTGTACATGGAAGAAGCAGATTTCAATAAGTTCGCAGAAGCCCTTGTAGCAACTGTTAATAAAGAAATGGGAGATTCGATGACCGTCGTCAAGGAAGTGACGCTCGGGTATCAACAGCTCATTTCACTCGGTAGTGACCTTACAGCCACAGAGATCAACCTCTCATACAAAGTCTCTACAAGCCTATCAGAATCTGAAGTTAGGGACAAAATTCCTAGAGCTGTCGGTCGAACTAGAAAAGATATATTATCGTTGCTTCAAAGTGATGCGGATACTTTCCCTTACTTTCTAGAAATTGACGAGATTCAAGCTCAGAACATTCTATCTATCGGAGAACCGACCAGTGCAGCTACTCTCCCAGATGTTATCCCGGAGAGACCAATAACTTTGCCTCCTTCCCCTTCGCCTACGAAGGTTGAAGTGGATGAGACCGAAGCTGATCAAGTGGAAGAAGATAAGGAATCTGGAAAACTAACTGGACCATTAGTGGGAGATTTGTTAGAAAGCGACGCAGCGAAGGCTCAGGCAGAAATCGACGCAGCGAAGGCTCAGGCAGAAAGTGAGGCGACAGAGGCAAATGCGAATAAAAATGTCACAGACGCAGTCCAAGTAAAGGAAGCTATAGCAGACACAAACGAGCCGGGTAGCTCTAGAGCAGGAGGTGAGTTGTTTATGCTACCTACTGCGCATGTACGATTCGTAATTTGAGATGCTAATTATTCACGTTCATTCCCTGTTTTTATTGTTGTTCGCTGTAAATAGCATTCGCTGGTATAGTTATTGGAATTTTGGTCTGTTTCATATCAGTGGGTCTTTCGTATCGTCACATCAAAAAGAGGAGAGTTATTAGCGAAGGAGAGAGGGAAGTAGACGAAGAAGACATAAAAAACGATTTTGAGAGCAAGAAATTTGTTTCAAGGCAGAACGTTCCGTCAAGAAGAGGATTTTCTAACGTTGATATTGAAGGCGGCGAGAAATCGAGCGCAACAAGCAGTAATTCACCCGATATTCCGATGGGGACCGATGATACTCAGATAGACATAGCCCATGCCATGTTGAATCACACGGCTAGAAATCGGTTGCAGTCGAAGCCCAGAAAAAAAAGCAGGAATGAAGAAGATGAGATTAGCAGCAGCAGCAGCAGCAGCAGCGGTGACAGTGACAGCAGCAGCAGCGACGAGAGCGAGGCTATCAAACCCTCTAAATCGTTGAGAAAGAAAAGCAACGAAGTTGTCACGGCTACGAAAGCAAGGAGTGGGAACAACGGCACTAAAACGCATCGGCGAGATGACAGCACCGCGGCCGACAGCGTAGCGGTTGTTGCGGAAGCAATGAAAGCAAGGAGTGAGAGCAAAGGCACTAAAAAGCATCGGCGAGAGGATAGCACGGCGGCCGACAGCCTAGCGGCTGTTGCAGAAGCATCAGCATCATCATCGAACAAGAAGAAACGTCCATCAAAGAAACAGTCAGGAAGTATGAGTCGTGAAGATGATAACAGCGCTCGGTCACAAAATGACTCACGCGTAAACGAAAATTTAGACAAGAACACGCTTGACGATAACAAAGCACAAGAAATTAGGGCGTGCATGAATGATAAATCGTTGTCAAGGGACGAACGCAATCAAAAATTGGGTGAAATCAAGGCGAGGTACAGGGTACAAGAGAAAGCAAAAAACAAAAACGAACGTCCTTCCATTACATCGAGCAAAAGCAAGAGAAGAACAGCTAATGGGTCTAGAGACGTCGGTGATTTGTCAGGGAAGAGTAGAAAGAATCTTGGTGATGGTGATGGAGGGAAACCGCCTTCAGGGCCGAGTAGACGTGGAATAACCGACGAAGCTTCTGGAAGAAAGGGTGAAGGTCGTCATAAATCCACGACGAAAAGAAAGGAGTCAAACTCCTCGGACTCATCAGATGAAAAGATAGCAAGGAACAGCAAACGAAGAGGGGCAGGAGACTCTAAGCGTTCCTCAGAGAAGAGTCGACGTAGAACTTCCGATGATCATTTAGAAGAAAAGATAAGGGAGAGAAAAGGCAAGGGCTCGTCTCCAGAGAAACGTGATTCGCGCAAGTCATCAGACAAAAGCAAACGAAGCATGGAGTCATCTGACGATGAAGAACCTCCCGAGAGAGCACCTTCACGGAGTCGGGGAAGTGATAAAAAAAGAGATGGTGAGAGGCGGGACACGGATAAGAAGAAGGATTCCTCTGGAACAAAGAAGCATTCTTCAAAGAAAGATTCACAGCGATCCAAATCGCGCCGTGAGGTTCATGGAAATGTATTGTATGATGATGGATGAAAGATAATTTATGAATATAATTTTATATTATGATGTTTATCGTGTTGTATCTGGCTGCAGCAATTGCATAGGTAGTGCTCCCATTATTGTCGGGGAGAACTTTCAAATCAAAGACATAACCAGGATTCTTCAATTTCTTTGATTCGCCGAAGATCTCGATTTCATCGTTTTCATCTTGACTCTTAGTCATTTTTGTTAGAGCTTCCGACCTCCAAAGCTGCACGGTAGCATCGAACTTCCCTCCAGCTGTTAACAATCCGCCATCAGGAAGACGACATATGCATTTAACGCTATCACGATGTCCATCAAGCACCGCCCTAACAGCGGCAGTTTCTATATCGAAAATGTAAACTCCCCTTTCAGTCGGCAGTTGAAGTCTTTCAGCAGAAGAAGGTACAGAAACTTCTTGTGTTGATTTTCGAGAAATTGATACAGCCAAAAAGTCATCATGGAGTGGTTCCATGCAATCGATATCGCATAGATATTGGAATTGCATTGCCAATTTTCTCTGAAAAATTCTGTCGCGAGTAGCAGTGAATATCTGTATACCCGTCTCGTCTCCAATCACAAGATTGCTATTCATATCAGCAAGCTTTGTTATACTTGGCGCGCTCTCAGTCACATTTGTAGCATGTGGTCCGATCAATTCTTCATGCAATGCTAATCTGACATTATTACTCTGACTTACATCATACATCCAAACCTTGACTAGTCGTGACGCATTCAACAATTGATTTTGAATCATTTGCTCTTGTATCTCTGCGACTTCTCTCCGACGACGCTCCGCCTCATTCTGTGGGGGGAGTCGAAATTGATTGGGATCAGTCTGGCGAGTGATGCGAAAGCAAGCTGCCAAGTAGCAGTAGTAGTGCATCCCGCTCCCCTCCTCCTCAATGGTGGTGCTACCCACTGTCATCGATGCCACAGTTGTTCCTGGAAAGCATGGGAGAGATGCGACATGACTCCCATCTTGTGTCCACAAGCATATTGATCCATCTCCTGAAGTAGCAAACGCTGGACCATCATAGCCGCCATCAACGCCCGAGGAGGGGATCACTACAATCTCGTTCACACAGCCACCAGTATGCCTCGCATCTTTCAACAACTCCCCTCTCTTCCAAAAGTGAACGTGCCCATCATCCAACCCAGAAATCAACGTCCCATCGCTAAGTACAGCAAGTGAATTGACATATGCGCGACGAAGTTGAAGGCCCATTGTCATGACTAACTCACCCTGCAATTCAGTGATGTTTGTAGATTGTTCTTTTTCGGCGTCGTTTCCCTCTTTCTTCATTCTTTGAACTAACATATCGTTAATCTGCTGTTGGGGAAGGCCCGTAACCAATCTGTTATACTCATACATTTCTGTCTTGCCATCATCACGTTCCAACCCATACTCTTTTTGCAAGGCGACGATGTCGATTATAGGGCCATCATTATTACCTTCTACGCCTTTTCCATTTTTCGCCATCTGCTTCAGGTTCCAAAGCTCTTCAACAGTCATGTCCTCCACAAAACGGGGGCGTTCCTCTATTGATTTTTCGGCCAACGTATCTACCGTTCCAATAAGAGTTATCTTTGTATTGTCGGGGATGTCATCGGGGACGGTAGCTGCATCTTGTATTGCGCCTTTCCATAATTTGGGACAGAGAATCTTTTGCCGTGTAGGAGGGACATTTGTGAGAGCTTGAATTTGTTGTTTGAGATCTGAGCCGGACATGCCCCGTTGCACCGTGAGGTTTAATGATTGCTTGCCCCATTTCAATGTAATTGGCGTGCTCATGTGATGATATATTTTATTACTCCTATTATTTATTGATCTTAAGAAGGGGCGTTTGACTTCCGCAGTTTCTTTTGGGTCAGAGTGAATTCTCTATTTTTTAGTTCACTTGTTTTGATGCCCACGCCCCACGCCACTCTTTCCCCTCCGCTCGACGCTCCATCACATCCCATCACCCCACATCTTGGTCTTGCCTCGTCGCCTGGTCTTGCAACTGCATGACATGAACAAAAAGCAACTGCACGACATTCATCACACTTATAATATTCAGAACAACAACAGAGCAGATTGGTTAGAAAGTTGACAAAGGAAGATGAGACGGCCTACGTCTTTGACGAAGAAGAGTCTTTACAGGATGCAAAGAAATAGAAGATGGGGGGGAAAGACTTATCCTGATGGCGATGGATGTGGAGGAGTGTGTGAGGAGGATGATTGGGAGGATGACGAGGAGCATGGATGTGGGAGGATCACATATGATGATGGAGCAGTGTACGATGGGAACTCGAAGGGTGGCAAGAGACATGGATGGGGGAAAATGACATATGCTGGTGGAGATGTGTACGAGGGTTGTTGGAAGAATGACAAGTTGCATGGATGGGGATGGGGGAAAATGACATATGTTGATGGAGGAGTGTACGAGGGTTGTTGGAAGGATGCCAAGAGGCACGGATGGGGAAGAATGACATATGCTGATGGAGGAATGTACGAGGGGACTTGGAAGGATGCCAAGAGGCATGGAGAAGGGAAAATGACCTACATTAATGGTATAATCTACAAGGGGAAGTGGAAGGATGACAAACCAAAGAGAAGTTTAGGTCGGTCTTCGTCTTTGGCGAAGCATCTGCTGCGATCTGCTAGTCGTGGTCATGGGCGTCATTTTGAGTTCAACCGTAGGGGCATTTTGGTTTGATCTTGAAGAAGTTCGCCCAGCGCTCTGTGTATTTTGGGTAGCTCTCGACGATCACTCTACTTGCTCTCATCATCATGAGAACGCTATCACTTGTGATAGATTCAAATCACCACTAAGTATCCTTGTCCTTGTCTGTATGACAGCTCTGCATTTATTCTCCCAACTTTACCTCTGCCTCTATCCAACATCATCATCACCGCTTGCCCTTGGCCTTGGCCTAGGCCGGACTTCACTACAAACAATGCTTGGCTTTGGTTCTTTTCATTTCCCATGAATATAAACCCTTTGCAAAAAAGAGAGAAACAAGTACGATCCCAGCGGAAGATGACATTGAGTGGGATGCTCCTTCAGAGCTTCACGTCAACGTCAATTCAAGGTTGATCACAACATCGTCTGTTTCAACCACCTTCACTGTGGGTCGTTTGATCTCTACGAACCAGGACACCATTTCGAACTACCCTATGATATGTATGATGACTATCACACTCTTGACGATGAGTGGGCAAAGATTAAATGCAAAAGAGTATGTCGACCGTGTAATCCACTACATCTACATTCACGTTCATCTTAATCTTAAGACACGACGCCTCGAAGTTGAATCAGGATTGTATTCCGTATGTTTTGTAGATATTAAATTGATGATTATTGTTTGCTTACCTCTTCTGTTGTAGCTCGAAATTTGTATTAAAGTACCATACCTATCAATTCAAGTACGATAGTCGGAATCGAAGTAAGTACCATGAAAGCATTAAGTACCACGCAGAGCAGAAGACTCAAGACCTCTCAAGACTCAAAAGCGAGCGAGGTGCGTGGGCAGTTCACACGACTCTCTTTTCTGTTTTCCCCTTCTTACTCACTCACCCTCCTCCACTCTGCATCGAAGAAGCGTTCTTCACCATGTCATCGATGAAGAAGAGGACTGCCTCCGACGCTGGCCTTCCCGAGGACAGTACCCCGTGCTACAGCACTGCTGTATCCAAAGAAGACGCACCATGCTGCTGGGTGTGTCTCGAGGAGGAGGAGGAGGAATCGGGAGCGCTTGTGCGAAATTGTTCCTGCCGAGGAAGCAGCGGCTTTGCCCACCTCTCCTGCATGATCAAACATGCCGAAAGCAAGGTTATGCGAGTGCAGATTGGTGATTTAGATGCTTTCATGTCGTCCTTTCAGACATGTCCTAACTGCAATCAAGATTATCAAGATGATATCCACTCAGAAATGACGAGAGCGATGGTAACATTTGTTGAGAGAGATTTTGAGGGAATATTGAGACATGGTGTACTACATTTAGCGTCTCTTGCGGAGAGATTGGGAGTGCTTGATGTGGAAAGAAAAGAAGACAGATCTGAAGGTGAAGAGATTTGTTCCAAATTGCTTTCCATTATTGAGGAGATGAAGAGTGATGATGAAATCAGGGATAATTGGGAACGTAGAGGGATCATTGCTGCAGAGGCCAACGCTTACGTAACTATGGGGGGATTTGCTCGCAAAATTGGATCTGAAGAAAAGCTCAAAGAGGCGAAGAAGTATTTTGAAAAGACAAGGGATATATATAGTGTTATGGACGATGGAGATGATGAAATGATGACCTCGTTCTTTGACAATGCCATATCGAATCTCGACGCAAAAATCAAAGGCGAAAAAATATCGCATGATGAGTCTACTGAGATTACTCTATTTAGATCAAGGTATGAATATTTGCTTCGAACAAATGGTGGAGGAGACCCCACGACAATCAACGCAGGGGTCGATCTCGTGGATCTACTTCGACTTACGAAACATAGTCTGGAGGCAGAGAGGTTAGTGCAGAACCTGGTAGTAACCAGCAACCAAGTCCATGGTCCTGCTCATCAATGCACCAGAAACGCCTTCGAATCTTGGACGTGCATTAGGGAGCGACTTGTCTTTGTCAAATCTGAGCAAAAGGTGTTCCAGGCCTTACGTTACGAAGATGATGGGGAGACGTGTGTGGTGGCCCCACTAACAGCAACCGATAAAGATTTGATACATGTAGCATTTTCTGTTAAGAGCGGAGACCTGATCCCTGGTCCAGGAACGCCAGTAGTTGTCCATGGCCTTCGGTTGAGAAGTAAGTCACACCTCAACGGCAAGATTGGAGATTTGAGAGCTCACTCAGGAAAAAGGAGATGCGTAGTTCATTTTGAAGAGGATTTGGAGCCTACCGAAGTTATGCATGAAAATGTACGTATTCTATTTGCGCTCCCAGAGAAGGAGGAGTAGAGGTCCATGATCATGGATACGGATATGTGAGAGGCGGGCTGGCTTGGAGCTTACCTTTGTAAAGATATGATCTATGAGATTTTTAGGAAGACTTATATTTTTAGCCATTCGATCGGACCGATTTGATACAATTCATCCATGCAGCGTTTTCATCCATCATTTCCCCGATTCTGCCATTACTTGTGTACGAGACGACGCCATCGATAGTAACACACGACGGAGTAAAGTCGCTTTCAATGGAGGACGGAGCAAAGCTCCTTTCAACAAACTCAAATAGACTACTACATTTCCCAAACGCTCCCCACTCATAGTACCTTTCATGTGCACGCAAGAAGTGACCTATTGATAGATCCCTCTCCCCCAATTCCAAATAGAAGTATCCTGCCAACTCATACGCCAGAGCCTCTTCGTGTATGAACTGAAAGAACAAAGCGCTAAGTTGAGTTATCAAACGCGCAGACTATGCTACTGCGTCATAATGAACTAGTCATCTTACCTTGTGAAGCTTTGCAGATGAAATGGCTTGCGTGTAGAACGACTTTGCTGCTTCATAGTCATTGATGCTGAACGATTCCTCTGCTTCTAACAGGTACCATTTGTTCTCAAAAGTCCACTGAGACGATTCCGCCCAACTCTTCATTGTTAGTTTGGATTCGTTGCCCTTTTCAAACCAATATTGTAAACCCGACTTTCGAGCCACCCAAAAGGAAATGAGACCAGTGTAGAGTGCATGATTGATGTGGTTCGTCAGCAAATTAGCCCATGCATTTTCACGGCAATTGAAGAACTTCGACACATTCTCTTTGGCATCATCATAAGAGCGAAACATGAAGCTGATGTATGATTTGCGAAAACACGAAGTTTTCAAGACGCTATGGTTCGATGCAATCAGGGTTTCTTCTTCAGGTATTGTCACTTCTTCGTTAGAACCTATCAGTTTGAGCACACCGCGCTGGACTTGCTTGATCTGCACGAGGAAGATTACATGGTTGTTCTCTCTCATAAGTCTTTGCGTCTTTTCTTGATTTTCTCTCAGCGTTTGTAACTTCACTCCAGCGACGTATTCGCAGGAGTTCTTCAGTAATTTATTTGCCAGGGCACTGAAAATATCACCAGCTGCCATCGAAGCTGTATAGCCCTCGTCATGGTATTCAAGAGCGGCTTGTATAGGCTCGACGAAGCATTTGACCTGCGTAGCAATGCAAATAACCTCCCCGGCACTTTCTCTCGATCCCACTTTATCAAGCAAGGACAGAGCCAGCTTCACGTAGCGGTAGCCATCACTAATATCTCCACATTTGGAAATGAGTGCTCCGAAATGAACAAATCCAACAGGAGACATCGGGCTCATGCCCTTTGCCAGCGAC
>JALLBJ010000898.1:0-10439 GCA_036940105.1 Skeletonema potamos | reverse complement strand
ACTTCGTTTGGTATCAGTCGCCAAGAGTTCGCTGAGATAATCGACTTACAGACGTTGAGGTCAAAAAGGCCGTCTTTTGTTACAATTTTGTAACATTTTCGTCAGTTCAAAAGACCCGTTAAACTCGTATTTGTACTCTTTTCTCCATTGTCTTCACTACTTTAGAGCGTATTCATTCAGCCATAAACATATTTTGGCAATATTATCATATCATATGATATGAGCATCCCATTTGTTCCCAGTGTAAGCATCCGCATCAAGTGAAGGATTTCTGTTGCTGGCATGTAGTATTCTTGCAAACATTGACTGTCCACCAAGAAAAAAAAATGTCTCCTTACAGCAAACAAAAACTACAACATGATTCGATTAGAAGTCAGCTGTTAGAAGTAGAACAAGAATGAGTGTGCTTCTCCTGGAGCAAAGGAAATGCTGCAGACGAGTGGTGGACTCATCGGCCCTGGTTCCATGTTAGTACAAAAGTAACTGATAATGGATTCTGTTTTTCTCATATTGAGGATATCAACAACAAGCAAAATTTCATGAGGAAGCTCTATCATAATCAATTCCATGGGAACTGCTCCAATGTGATCAGCAGATCAATGGCAAGCTTGGGTTGGGGTTATGATTTTACAAACCTTGCGGATGCCCTTTTGATTGGTATGAATGAGGCAAGGCCAGTTCAAATGGTGCTTACTGGGTTGTCCGGGGCCAAACCAGGTGTCTGGCACTATGCTGGTTTGAAGGATGGGTCGAAACCAGTGTGTCCATCTACTGACATTTACTGCTCCTACATGCTAAATATGACCAATTGCAAAGCAAAGACTGATAAAAAGGACATCATTGGACTGAACAGAGAGAGGATGAAGTACCTGCCTGATTTCGGCTTGTATGTGGACTGGTTGATACTAGAGTATGAAACTAGAATTCAGTCATGGCTCAGAAAAGAAGTCTATGATTTTTTCAACACACGCATTCACATTAAAACCCCATGCACAGTCATTCATGTGAGGAGATCAGACATTAAAGGGCATGGGAGAAGTAGTACATCGATGCAATAACTAAATTGGGAAACGAAAGATTGCATGAGAATATTCTCCTCCTGACAGATGACCAAAATGCAATAGATGAAGCGCATAGAGATTATCCCAATAAAAATTGGATGTATTTCAATCGCACTCATTTTCGCGGAACAGAAGGAGGTTGGGAAAATCACTTCCCATCAGGTGATCCAAAGACTGCTGAGGTTGTCACACTCCTATCCATTTATCGGGCTGTTAGGTACTGTGATTCTATTTCCAAACAGGAAGGGAACTTTGGTTACACTCTACTAACACAGATGGAACTTGCTCAAGGAAAGGGGAATGTGACTGTGGCAGAGTTGGGTGGCTTCTGAGCTTGTTAGTGGATGCAGATGCAGAGGATGGGATTTTGTGTCAAGCTTTAGCTTCAGTTTGACAGAATAAAGTCCTGCTCAATATTTATTTTATCTCGCTGACAACTACGAACTCGTTTGATGCATGCCCTGATCTTTCCTAATCTAATCTGGAGGTATTTTAGCTACACAGAACAGTCGTTGTTATTGAGATTGTGCTGCTGCTGCGTATCGAAGTCCATAAGTAACAGAAGTTACCTACTTCTTACATGATGTAGGTATGTATCTCTACTGCACTAATGTTACACTTAGACTCTCTAGTGTTACATGTTACATGTTTTACTTTTTGACCATGATCCATGATGACCATGAACAAAAAAATACAATATCGTAGCGTGTGCAATCTGTGTACAATACCATTTTTGCGCCGACGACTAAAAGCGTTACTAACATCATGGCAGATCAGCAACAACAGCCACGAGGCATCCTCCCCTCTGAAACTCTCAACGCACTTGATAATCTCGTAGATCGTCTCAATTTTTCCTCCGGCCGTCTTCCAAATAACTACAACACTACCACCAGTAGTTCCTCCTCCTCGTCGAATAGTACCAACGATGACGAATATGATAACGACCGTCCACTCCCCATCCGTGCCCTCCTCGTAGGAACTAACGAGGGAGTTGGACTCTCCCGTTCACTTGGATCGGCACACACGGCGTCTCAATTACGATCCAGCGCTGCAGCTGCTGCTAACAATAACGGCGGCAGCGGCGGCGACCACTCCAATAATTCGACATTTTCACATTCAGGAAGCATGAGCGAGGAAGTGTTGAGTAGTATTGAAACAGTATGGGCGACATTGGTAAGTGCCGCGCCTCCTCATGTTATGGCTGCGGCTGCTGCGGCCGCTGCTGCAAATAATAATAGTAATAGCAATACGACGAATCCGTCCGAAGAAAAGAAGGAGGATACCATCCCCACGCACATTCAACCACCCCATCCATTATTATCACCACTGCAATTGGGAGACACGATCAAAACTGTCACGGCCACGTATGAGAATTGTACGTTGATTCATTTACACATGCCTCCACTGGTGGTAACGTTTGTGACACTTCCCGAAGCGAATATTGGTGCGATTCGATGTATGGCGTTGCCGTTGCTGAAGGTGTTGCTAGAACCGGTGAGACGGGCACTTGTTCGTAGTCGGGGTGGGGGTGGGGGAGGTGGAGTTGGTGGAAACAATGGGGGGAATGTCATTGGAAATGTTAGTGGCGGGGTAGGTGCTGGTGCTGGGGGACATGTGAATATGGCTGGGATGATGGATCAAAATACAATCATGGAACAAATGTTGGCAGCGGGGGGGATGGTACAGCATCATCATCATCAGCAGCAGCATCAGCAACAAATGATGTTTGGACAACAACATCATCAACCTCAACAACAACAAGTATATGATCAACACCAATTTCAACAACATCAATTTCAACAACAGACACAACAGCAATTCTTGCTGCAACAGCAGTTGTTAAATCAACAAATGTTACTACAACAACAAATGTATCAAGGTGGAGGAGGTGGTGGTGGTGGGGGAAGTAATAATTTAGATCCTATGCAACAGCAGCAATTGTATCAACAGCAGCTTTATATGTTGCAGCAGCAATATCAACAGCAGCAGCAACAGTTTTGATTGTAGAGAGAGGTTTACCATGTTTCAAATCCTAAGAAAGTAAGTTAATTAAAATGTAGCACATTCTTTTAATCAAACAGTTCACCTGTCAAATGCAGGGGAACATTATCTACATTCTCATTCTGCACACACAACGATTGAATCTCCAGGCATGCTCTTACACTGTACACTGTGCCTGAATCACCTTTTTCATCCACAAAATCTATGTGCCTACTCATCAACACTCAACATCGGATTTTCTTCAAAATTGTCCTCGTCACTTTCGACAGCCTGCTCCGTTTTCACTGGATAGCTAGGTTCTTTCGTCGTCTCCGCAGGAACAACTTCAGTCACATCCTCGATTGTTTCGGCAGATGCAAATGGCTTAGGACCAAACAATGAAAGCAACACTGGGAGCAAGATGAGCCCATGTAAAACACCTAGTCCGACTGTCAAGGCGAATTGTATGGCAAGAGTCTGAAAGACATATGACTTTGAAAATAATAACACAGCTACAGCCAAGAATGTGCTGAGAGCACCATTCAAGACAGAAGCTCCAATATCCGCCAAAGACTCAGTGACACGAGTATCCTTGTTGTTGCCGCCCTTGACCATGAAGCAGTGACCGATATGAGCAGAGTAATCAATTGACAATCCAACAGCAAGAACAATGTTGATGACTGAGACAGAGTCAATCACTAACCCAAGTGCGAACATAGCACCAAGAATCTCAATGATACAAAATGCAACGTTGAGAGTAATCAGAAATGCGGTCACAATATTGGCCACCGTAACTAAAACGATGAGTCCCACGGCTAATATGGCCAAACCGACATTTCGATAAAGCTCGGTATTGATAATTTTGAACCCTTCAATCGCAATGAATGTCGCCGAGTAGGGGAACGCTCGAGGAAGATCAGTCCATGAATTTACCAAACTTCTCGTTGCATCCATTGCAGCTATTTGACGTGAAGCGTCGTCCAATACTTCACCTCGATAGATTTTCGTCAAGCGTACATACTCCGCCTTAACACGGATTGCTTCAAGGTTAGACCCATCCGATGACAGTGAAATGTCCTGAGAAAATTTTGCACCGGGGCCCATAAATTGAGCGTATGACCGTAGAGCTGCGACGAAACTTTCGTAATTGGTAGGCCAGCCGTCTTCTCCAGCTACAACTCCAATCGATTCTCCGTCTGTAGAGAGATAGTCCTTCAATCCTGTCATTACATTCTGGTAGTTGTTATCATTTGGCTCGGCAATGTACGGTGGCATCTCCGAAAAGCCTCGAAGCCGAGTATCAAGCGTAGCCAAACCCTCCCGACTATTGTAGATTTCTTCACCATTTTCAAAAGTTATGTACAATTCTTCACCAGATGAAGGGAAGTATTCATCTGCAGCCTCGGAAAAGACTTTGATGTAACTATCAACGGGTATAAAGTTTCGGGCAGAGTCTTCGACTGGCAGCTTGATGGTACCATACATGCCAAGTGCAAAGAGGGCCGAGAAGAAAATGAGGATTATGACTTTTCCTTGTTTTGACAATATTGCCGGCGCGTGATATCTGCGAAAGTATCTCGAGATCAAGCCTTCCTTGGAGCCAGTATCTTCTACTTCTTCATCGTTCTTTCTTGTGAAGCAGCATAAACAATCCCGTCGATTGTCGCGTTGCCTCTTTTCATCAATCACCATACATGCCACGAAGAAAGTGGCTGACAACGCCCAGAGGAAGAAAATGTTTATGGATGCAAAAGCACAGAATGAAGCCAAGGCTGGTAGCGCAGATGATGATGAAATAGCAAAGGCAACAAGATCAGTTAGAGATGTGACCGTAATTGAGGCACCGGCACGGGAGAGTGCACGGGCCCCACGTTTGATGAGGCTTGCATCGTCCTCGGATGCCCGGGCAACTCCTTCCCTCTCACGATCAAATGCATTGGCAATCACGAAAGCATCATCTACACCAATCCCAAGAAGAACAAAGGGAAGCACACTGTGAACTGGTCCATACAACAAGCCGAATAAGGATGCAACACCAAACCCAGCGACAGTCGACAATGCCACGAGAAATATTACCGACAATGACATTGCCCATCGACTTCCTTTCCCACACCGAAGTTGTGAACCCAACGTTGCACCTACAAATAGAAATGCAATCACATATGAGATTTGGACATAGATCAAATCACCGCTAATCTCTCCACCAAACTCATCTTCGAAACTACGCGTTGATAGATATGCGAAGTTTAGACTATCCTTGTTCGTATTTTGTGCCGATTGAACACTTGCAAGGAAAACAGTCTTCTCCCACTCTTCATTAATGGGGTCTTTCGATGATCCTCCTTCGAGGTAAGACTGATCCTTTAAAAAGAATGAAAGTGAAATTGCCTCGGCACTTACAAGCGTCCCATTCTTGTCAAATTTGGCTCCACCAAAAACACTTTCAAAATCCTTCCGTTCCTTCCCATATGTATTCAAAGTTGTCATAAAATCGTCATCTGCCTCCAGTTTGTTCAAATCATAATTCCATACTTTCAATGGAGAGATTACAAGACAAAGACAAATTGGCTTAATCTCAAAGTTGGAACATGCCCCCCCGGCTACAGTGCATAGACCATCTTGCGCTCCAAAGGCAGAATCTGTAAAGGTGTAGTTTTGGTCATTGTACGTGGAGTTGTTATTTTGAATGGATTGGTGCATTTTCATAACGTTGATTAGATTCTCCTTGGTTAATATGTTGACATAATTGTTTCCTCCTCCACTCCTACTACTACTATCGGCGCCACTAATGATGACACTTTGAAAGCGCGCCGTGGGAGGGAAATAGGACAAGAAGGCACTTCCCTCCGCTTCAGCGAGGGTATTTTGAGGAACCCAAAGCTCCTCTGGACGATTTTCCGTGTTTAGCATGGCCATCCCCCCAGCGCAAAGGATGGAAATGAGGAGGGTTACAGTGATGGTTATGGTTGGACGACGTGATACCATGTTGCCAATGGAGTAGAAGAAACTGCTGATGGAGGAGTCGACGCGATTTCCAACGCTTTCACAGCAGTTTTGATTGCTTGATGGTATGGTCATTGTTGTTGATGTTGCTGTTGTTGTTGCTTCTTCTTGCTCATTGCTGTGCGGTGATGCTATCGTTGTCGCTTCTTCGATTTCTTCTGCTTCCTGGTGAGGAGCATTATGGAACGATGACATCGATTTTGATTTGTTTAGAAGAAAAGATGCCGAACGCACCGACGCTGCGAGAATGGAGCCAGACATAATTGTGTGTAGTGTCGAGTGGCTCACTTTGTCATCAACGGATCTGTAGTGGTTGTTACTCGGTACATAGGCATTTATGAAGAATGTTTGGAATGGTGACAATATTGCACGGGAGTACTTGTTTATGATGTCGGCCACGTCAGCCCACCGATACTATGGTACCGCTATTATTGGTCATTAGATATTTTTATCATTCCCTTTTTGTTAGGGCTGCGTCACATTCCATCACGGGCACATTTCGTGTAACATGGATCAACGGCCTGGCCATCGTCCGACCGTAAATCTTTCCACTATTGTATGGTATTCATTTTTTTTAGATGCAGTGATAACATAACTGTCAATATACTTATTACATCATAGCATACTGCCTAAAACATGAGCAGCGAAGGAAATGCCGTGGCCATCCCAGCCCCAGTAGACCTCGCCGACCTCGCCTCCCGCATCACAGCCCTCGGCGATTCCATCAAAACACTCAAATCATCGTCAGAACCCGACAAGGTGGAGATATCCAATGCCGTGGCCGCACTGATGGATGCCAAGCGCACTTATGCCAAAAATAATGGTGGGATTGGTATCGATGGAAACAAGTGGGAGGAACCAATGAGTAAGAGTGAGAAGAAGAAGGCGGAAAAGGCTGCCAAGGCAGCAGCTGCTGCTGCTTCGGCGGGGGGAACAGGTGGAGATGAGAGTCATCATAAAGCACCGAGTAAAAAGGCGGCTGCCAAGGAGGCAAAGAAGGCGGCTAAAAAAGAAGCCAAGAAGAATTTCAAGGAGGGTGGAGCTACTTCCGCCCCCGCCGCTGCTGCTTCTGCTCCTGCTGCTGTTGCTACTATCGCATCTCCAAAGAAATCATCAACAGGAGTTGCCACTGCAGCAATCATCAGACCAATGATGACAAAATCCAAACTTGAACCGAATCAAATTGCATTCAACCCCAATGTCTCCCTTGCTGATCGTCCCGTGGTGGCATTAACCGTTGCCATATTGACCAATACAATTGTCGATTATGAATTAGTTTCGGATCATACCCGTTCCGGATGTTCACTAGGGTTGCCATCGGGTAATGGTGAGGTTAGTGGTGATTTGGCCATTGCTAGATTTATTGCCAAACAGGCTGCGAAATCAAGTAAGTTGCTTGGTGGTGATGATGATGAAGAGATTGCAATGATGGATCAATGGGTGGATTATGCTCTATCGTTGTCAAAGTTTGGTTTGGCGAGGAGGGCATTGTCAATTCAACGCACCTTGGACCCGCTGTTGGTTTCGGGAACATACATCGTGGGACATTCATTGTCTTTGGCAGATATTGCACTCTTTGCTTCACTGGGGTTTCCATCTTCGGAAGAAGGCAAGGCTGAAATTGCACGTATTCTTCCCACTAATAGTCCTACGTTGCGTTGGATGGAAATGATGTCCAACAGTCCAGCTGTTAAGGAGGCTACTCAATTGGCCATTGGTGTTGCCAAGAATGCCGAAGCCAATCTTGAGGACGGTGCCACTCTTGATCCACTTGTTGCTGGAATGAGCTATTTGGAGGGAGCTACGCCTGGTTCAACCACCACACGTTTCCCCCCCGAGCCATCTGGATACTTGCACGTGGGACATGCCAAGGCTTCTCTCCTCAATGAGTATTATGCTCGTCGTTATAAAGGAAGACTTGTGGTTCGATTTGATGATACCAACCCTAGCAAGGAGAAAGATGAGTACCAAACAAGTATCATTGAGGACCTTGCAAAGATTGGAGTCAAACCCGATGTCGTTACCTTTACTTCGGATTACTTTGAGACTATTAAGCAATACGCTCTGTGGATGATTGAGAACGGACTTGCATACATGGATGACACCCCCCAGGAGCAAATGCAAAAGGAACGTATGGATCGTCAGCACTCCAAACATCGTGACCAAACCCCTTCTGAGGCTTTGGAGTATTTCAACCTCATGTGCTCAGGTAATGAGGAAGGGAAGCCATGGTGTTTGCGTGCCAAGATGGATATGAGTTCAGACAATGGTACTTTGCGTGATCCCGTATTGTACCGTCAGAATACGACTCCCCATCATCGGTCAGGAACCAAGTACAAGGCCTATCCTACTTATGATCTTGCTTGTCCCATTGTAGATTCTATTGAGGGGGTGAGCCATGCATTGAGGACGACTGAATACGACGACAGGAATGCTCAATACCAGTACATTCAAAAGGCATTGGGTCTCCGACGTGTGCGCATCCAGACATTTGCACGCATGAATTTCATGTACACTGTTATGAGTAAGCGTAAGTTGACTTGGTTTGTTGATACGGGACGTGTAACGGGCTGGGACGATCCGCGAATGCCAACAGTTCGCGGTGTGAGCCGTAGAGGAATTGATATTGATGCCCTGAAGAAATTCATGTGCTCTCAAGGTGCTAGTAGGAGAATTGTTAACATGGAATGGAGTAAATTCTGGGCAGAGAACAAGAAGGAGATTGATAAGTACGCAAAACGTTTCATGGCAATTGACAAGACTGATCACGTTAGGTTGACTGTAACAAATGGAGGTGATGGAACAGATTTCTTGACTACTGATTACTTGCCCAAGGATCCTACTTTTGGAAAGCGTTTGGTGAGGATCGGGAAGAAAGTTCTTCTCGAGAAGGTTGATACGGAAGGAATCACTGTCGGAGAGAACATCGTGTTGACTCGTTGGGGTAAGCTTGTCTGCGTTGTCGTTTATTCTTGTTTAGTTCCCATAAAAATCTCAATCTCATCTCTGCGTATTTTCTTACTCCTTCTAAGGTGTCGTCGAGATCACAAAGGTTGATGGAGGTCTTGAGGGAAAGTTCGTCCCAGATGGCGATGTGAAGGCGGCCAAGCGCAAAATCTCTTGGATCGCTGATGTTCCTGGAAATACTCCTGTCATTCTATCTGAGTTTGACAACCTTATTTCCAAGGAAAAGCTCGAGGAGGAAGATAACTTCGAGGACTACATCAACCCCGACACTGAGGCAGACACTGAAGTTATTGGAGATGCCGGGCTGAAGACTTTGAAGGAGCATGATATCATTCAGCTTGAAAGGAGGGGATTCTACAGGGTTGACAGGGCTTATGTCAATGAAAGCAAACCTTTGAAGCTGTTCATGATTCCTGACGGCAAGAAAAAGGCTATGTCTGGTCTTGATGGCAAGCTTGCTCACCGTTAAGGAATCAGCTTGCATTTACGTATGTTGTTTGAATCTTGCGAAGTTAAGTCCATCTAAATCTATGGATTCGTTGTCTTCTCTCCAACATTATTAAATTGTTACGGAATAATACTGAAAAGCTAATTCAATGCGACATCCTCAAGCCCCGCGACATCAGATTTAACTTCACCACTAGCATACGTCCACGCTCCATCAGTAGCAGAACGCAAAAATCTAGACCTTTCCGAAATAACTGTTTCTTGTCCAGCAACTGATCCACCTCTATCCTCATTCGCTCTCAATGTTACTTTAAACTCAATAAAGCTCTCATTTTCATCTCCCCCCTCTTCTTCCTTGATAGTTTTAAGCTTCACAAATGTAAACGAGTCAAACATCCCTCCCCTATTCAAATCGTTTGCCCATGCCACTTTATCCTCTCTATAATCTCTACATGTTTCATGAGTAGTATCCATAATGTATTTAATGTTTCTCCATGCGAAGGCATTGTAACGTGACCGCAAGACATCAGCAGGTGTCAAACACGTCTTTTCTCCAGAGAGGAAGGGACCACAACATTCGCCGTTTGTTTTACCCGATCCACAGGGACAATCGACCTCCCTGGAGTTATCCGGAGTTCGAGTTTTCATCTTAGCCAAGACATCTTCTAGCTTGGGTGGTGGTGCACCAAACCCTTTGGTGGTACTTGCAGATGATGCCTTTTTCTTTTTGCTTGCACCACCCTTGGCTGCTAGCGCGGTTGTGTGTCTTGTACGAGCACCAGAATCAGATCTGATGCTTGTGATGATGCTGAACCCCGTTGCGAATCCAAGCACCAGGTAGAAAGTGAGGAACAGGAGAGAGATAATTGATTTCATCTTCACAGTATGGCCGTTGTAGCATGAGAATAATGTTATGATGTGCTGATCACGAGCGCCGAGAGGCCTTTTTTATGTAGAAAATAAATCTAACATAGGAACTAA
>JALLBJ010000897.1:0-10308 GCA_036940105.1 Skeletonema potamos | reverse complement strand
ATGATAGTTTAATTACGGTTTCCAGGACAGGAGCGGAAGTGTAAAGATGATCAAAGCCAGATAACATACTAGCAAGAGCTGAGTCTGAAGCTAGACGGACAGGCAGGTAATTGTAACTACATATGAATGTACTATACTATGAAAAGGACTAGTTGGTAGAGCCAAACCGATAATATCCCTCCAAATTATGAGAAAGCAATCTTCGCTAGAGTTAAAGAGGAGTGTAGAGGAGTATTATTTCTCTAGAGACGGCTATACTTCAGAAGCCGACCCAATATCTGGTTGCGAACCACAAACAAGCCCATAAAACTGATCGTGTACATCCTTTTGCACAGCAGCTGCTAATTGTTGCAATGGTAACAGTTGAAAGACATTTTCTATTTCCATCCCAACCTCATCTAATCCAACGAATACATATGCGGCCAACGTTGTAGTAATTACGGTGGTAGCTGTTGGTCCAATCGAAGTAACGAGGCTGACTGGCAGTAGCAGTAACCATAACGACATGACTCTACTCAAATGTCGAGTATACGTTGGGGGAATGGGCGATCCGAAAAGCCTTTCACATATCCCTATGGATGCTTCCATTTCTCTCAGGCGATCTTCAACGAAATATAAACGATTGTGACCACTAGGAACTGTTTGTGCTGCCGCTGATGACATGGCGATAGTACATATCTGGCGTATCCTTGATAACATTGCAACACTATATTTTGTCGAACTTTGGTCTATGATCCATTTGTACTCGTTTGTTGTAAGCATAAGCTTCAATACTTCTCTCTGGCTTGCTTCATCTTCACCACGGAAATGAGCTTTCAAAATCCATCCAATGATTGAAATATATCTAACAGACAATATAGCTGCTTGCGGATTGATTGGATAAACGTAGTTTGCTAGAATACTTGACAGTCCCCGTGCATGTAGTACCAATGCGCCCCAAGCTTGTCTTGCTGCAAGCAGTCGCGCTACACTAGCGTTCGCTCTCAAAGTCAACAGCAATGCCAATGGAGCAGACAGAAGTGACACCGTCGAGGATGTACCTGCTGCTGAAATGATTCTTCTTGGTATTGGTCGATATTGAAAGTAATTTGCAAGAAGTGTAACAACAATGCTCCAAAAAGTTGCCAAGCAGACAGTCGGCAGAATCTTTCGCGCTGTTTTACTTTGTGTCCATTTCCTAACGTGCCGAAAATATCGCCGATGTGGTGGATGTGAGTGAATTTCCCAAGTTTGTGCTGTCCATATTCTGGTGTAGCTGGAGCCATCACTGACAACAGCTGCTGGGAAGGATATGTCCGCCAATGGGTTTGGTGGTCTCAGTTCTGTCAAGGTGTTGAAGTCATCCTCTAATTCATTCAATAGCGGAAAATCAGAGGAGCTGACGTCATTACTATTCAAAGACAGAATCTCTTGTCTGTTGTAAGCTCCACCAGTAGCAATGGGAGCCGGAGCAAAGGCATGTGACTGTGACTGATGCCCTGCTAGCAAACACAACAAAGTGGCAAATCTCATTGCAGCTAGTACTAATGCACAACAGCTTATGCTGACGTTGCCCATTTCATGTTCGATTCAAAGCCGTGATTCCGGCCTTATCATCAATAATGGCCACGATGCTTCCACAGATGGAATGAGGAGTGTGGATGAGTGGGAACCCCTTTTGCTCGCCCGCGGGTGTTAGACCCTCTCCAATCTCCAATCGAGCAAAATAAAGGGGTGTATTATTGCCGTGTGGAGTGTGCAAAAATTATTTTAAATACGGAAATGCGCAGAAGCAGCGATGCTTAGCGACCACACGTACAAAGCGAGAAAATGAATATCAGCTGATATTACTTAGGTATTAATCATTAATGCAATTACTCAATTGCGGTTGCGGTAGGGTTGCGTTGGGCATCGTAATAGAGAGAACCAACCTGCTGCAAAGTTACGTAATCCAAATAAGAGAAGGAATAGAGGAGACGCTAACGAAGCCGCCACACATTAGCAAGCATCAGCATAATGTCGCCTTTACTTCTTGACCACGTCCGAATTCTCGTGGAAGCAGAACGAGCTCTCACAGATGCAATTGAAAAATCCGCCCCCCTCCTACAAAACAATACCATGTCATCATCCATCCTATCCTCTCAATCTGATCCACCACTTCTCCCCACTCCACGCAACATAGAGGAAGTAAAAACCATCCTCGCGGTAGCACGTGCCTACTCGTTACGGACATCAGCACCACCCATGTGGAATCCGAATTTACCAGTGATTGGATTTGCCACGCCTAATCCACTGCCGCATCAATTACGAGGGGGTGCCCTTGGAGCGATGCAGCTCAAGATGGCAAGGGAGGAAAAGAACAGGAAAATTAAAGAGGCGGCGGATAATTTAAGAGAGAAGGAACGGAGGGACAAGATGGAAGAGGAAGAAGAGGAAAATGAAATATCAAAGAAGGAAAGTGAAGATGGAATGGATGTGGATGAAGCGGAAGAAGGGGCAGATGAAGCAGTGGCACAAGCAGAAGCAATGGCAGCAATGGATCCAAAGAAACAGGAAATGATTGGAAAACAAAAACGAAGAATGGAACAAGTTGCTGCCAATGGTCAGAATAAACAAACCACTGCTGATATGCAAGCAAAGAAGGAAGCTGCAAATATGAATTTGAGCGACTCAAGTTCCAGTGAGGAAGATTCAGATAGTGACTGAGAGTGCAAGTGTTCGTATCTTCAGAGAGTGCTATTATCGTCTGAAGAGGTAGCAAGAAGTTATGGATTGTTTGTTGCGCATGTATAATGATGCATTATAAACATGTACATTTTATAAGTATTATTTGTCAGTTGTTTATTGCGGGCCATCCCCATCCGATCCACCACCTGCCATATTGTTTGTAGTGGCTGGATTGCTGCTGCTTGCTCTCTCTAAAGTGTTGAGTGGGCTTATCGAGTGGGTGATGTGCACTGTGAGGAATTCTGCGATACCTTTGCGAAGTTGTGACACTTTTCCATTATTCAACTTCAATAGATTCCTTTTTTGATTTGAATTTGAACACGCGAATGGTCTCCCTCCACTACTTCTGTCGATGCAGTCCCCCCCCCCCCACTATGATAAGTAGTTGTACCATAGAGTATGACATGCTCATCATATTATTATTATGTAATAATTGGAAGCACCGGAGCGGCGCATAGATTCTTCACAGAAGGTAGGTGTAGCTTCACTCCACTATCAATAGCTTTCTGCGCTTTCTTCTGAGCAGAAGTGCAGCCATGCTACCCTCAAATCGAATTGAAAACCCAGACGACGATTCGGTGACATCAAATTCCGGCGACATCGAGAACTTTCCTGCTACGACTAATCCATCACTTCCCGCGGCGGCAGATCATTTCACCGATACAACACACACATTTGCGGCAGACATGTCAGTTCAAAGCCGTGACCATTTGGTGTGGTCATCAGTCAGCCCTTCAGCAGGGCCTACTATATCACCAATATCGACACAGAGACCTAGTCAACCACCCAGGCCCAAACTTCTCATAGCTGCTGTCGTCCTACTGGCCGTTTGCACTCTCACCATGACTACACTTTTCCTAACGAAGACGTTTGGACTGACAACATTCTTCCAGCCCAACAGTGCCAACAATCAGCAGAGCGGCATAGACATAAAACAGGAATCTGATGCTGAGTTTCCTGCCTCAAATGGAGTTGTCGAGGAAGACAACATCCAACAAATTTATTCCTCAACAATATCGCCAACAACAGCTGTACCTCCAGTATCTCACACGTTAAGTTTCACTCCAACGCTGCAGCCCACAATGGAGATCGAATCAATGATGTTAGAATCTGAAGCAGATACATTTGTCGAGTTTAACAACCCAAATCCACAAGGAGAAAGCATGGGAATTAAAGTTGATGGATCACCAAAAATGATATCATTGATCCGATTCAAGACAAGACCACTGATTGATATTGGAGTGAACATAATTCGTGCTCAACTTCGTCTGTATTCATTAGCAGATACTCCGAATGTAACTGTAGATCTATTACTTGGTTGTGATGATTGGAGAGAAGAAAATCTTAGTTGGAGCAACGCCCCAACGTGCGTTTTTGATGATGCAAATACTGTGGGTTCTTTCGGAGCAATCGAGCAGTACGTGTGGAATACAGCCAATCTTAGTCTCGCAACTGAATTACTCGCCACTTCCACCAAGGCGACTCTGCGACTTTCATCCAGCGTAGAAGAGGGAGTAATGTTTGCTTCGCGGCAGAATGAGACAGCGGTTCCAGAGCTTAAAGTTGACTTTCACAGAACTGCAGCACCAACTTTTTCTCCGACAACTAAATCTCCCACGACAGCGTCTCCAACCACTTACACACCAACTAAAATGCCAACGAGCATGTCACCAACGAGTTCTACAATTCCTCCTTCACTAACACCATATCCAACAAGCCATTGGCCGACATTTGCTCCGGCGGTATGAAGACAGAGACTTGTGTTAATAATACAATACTATTTGTAAATCTAGATGTTCGCGTCTTCGGTTTTACTGCTCTTAGTTCAAACCGAAGCTGTGTTAGTTACTTTAAACTTGCGATGCGTTTTCCGTCCAAACCTTGTACTGCTCTTCGTAAGACATGGAGCTTTCACTTTCATTGATGGCCTCCTCTATTTCAGCAACATCCATCGCCTCGAGCTCCGCAAGGGGTCTCAGCTCTTGCCCCGCCAAAGCGGCATAGCCACAGCACATTCCCATCCCTTGGTAGTATTTGTCCTCCATGTGATGAGCCAAGCCTTCGCCGCTGAAAATGCTTTGCAAAAACTTCATTTCTCGTTGAGTGAACTTTTTGTCAATTCCTACTATCGACGCGACATCTTCCACGTTCAACTTTTGCAAACGTCCTGTCACCTTCTCTGCCATATTACCCAGCTTTGAAAAAGAAAATGCTTTGTCTTCTTCGTCATTTCCTTGGAACGTACCTACTATATTATTGATATCTCCGAGCAGAGAACCAGATCCTAGTGGATCACTCAAGGCTTCTCCATCACGAACTGGGCATGCCGCATCATTAGACTCGCCCTCGATCCATAACATTTCGCTCTGCAGGAATTTTGATGCGCCGTCATTCCCATCTCGCTTAGATATTTGGTTTTCGATTTCAGTAATCAAGACAGTAGGTCCACAGTGATCATACCCGATGTTTCCTAATGCAAGTGCGTTTACAGTGCGTGGGAATCTTGCTACGACGTCTTGATCGTTCACAATTCTATACGCTTCATCAATTCCGTTTCCCACTAGAGAATCGAACTTTTTGCAAAAGGCATCGTTTCCCACACGAGGACTTCCAAAGTTATACATCTTTAATGATTTAGGTCTTGGAGGTGGAGGAGGTGCCCCTATCTGTACTTTCTTGCCACTAATCGTAGATGCGATACTACTCCACCACGGTTCAGAGGGTTCAAGCTGAGGTAATCCTCGACCTGCGTCCATACCATATTCAGCTACATCCATAACGAAGGCAGTGGCCAGGGCACCTCCCAACGAGTGCCCTGTTACCAGAACATCGTAGTCAGATAGATCTTCGCCAGGTGCTACCGCTGCCAGCATTAGTTCTTTCAGTCTTCGTGATATTGAATTGAGAGACTTCCTGAATCCAGCATGTATCTTAACTGTGTTAGGATCTTCAACATTTTCTCCTTCTACCCACGCTGACTGAGCAATACTAGCATCAGTCACCAAATCAATCGGAGCACAAGTACCGCGGAATGACAAGCAGATCAATCGCCTTTCAAGACTCCTGTAGATAGCGCAGGAGCATCCTGTGTTATCATGCAACACAGCGCAGCAAAATTCTAAGTCATCACCGGCTAAGCGAGGATCGGAAGATGGAATGTCGCTCATTTGGGTGTTTCGGGCAATACCGAGATGAGACTCGTACAACTTCCCCCATTCTACGCCAGGCAATCCGCCTTTTACCTCATATCTGGCTCGTTCTTTCAATCTGAGATCTCCTGGTGGTATCGGCGTATATTTTAGCTTCACCTCAACTTGTCCTCTAATTTGGCCTTCATATATTGACCCAAGTAGTCCACCCACCGCAGCTCCAGCAGGTCCTGCAATCATGGCTCCAGCCGCTATACCCATTGCTCGTTGCCCACCTTTGTCCTTCTTGCGCGGTTTGGACGTCATTTTGATTTTGCTCACAGTACCAGCATCCCCATAAGACTCATTGATGGCCTTCATCACCATATCCTGATCAATTATTGTTTCTTCTTCACCCGTTACTTCGTTTACTTGGACTCTAATCGCGTCCTTTAACTTTCCGCTCTTTGCCAGCTGTTGAATCACTTGATCTTTCATCATTGAAACAGTATCACCCAAATTCGTCGATGGTAATAATTCTGTCAGCTTCTTGTGAGCTGAGCCAATCGGCGAACCACCACCCACCACGTCATCATCAAACAGAGTAAATACAATGCGTGCTTTTTCGGGATCTTGTACATACAAGTAAAATGGTGGGTCATCTTCCCAAACAGCTTGTCCTCCCTTTCCCCACGAAGACTTGATGTGATAGGCACCACTTCCACCCTTTTCTTTGTTCTTCTTTGCTTTCTTTTCATCTACATTGCTCCAAGCAGTGGATGATCTTCCCACATGAGCGCAGCCCCTCAAATCCAAGACACCATTGTGAAATTGTTCCTTCTCTAGTTTCTGCACATCTTCCGTCCATGCTCCTTCTACAACAGACACCAAAAGAGCCGCATCTGTGCCTCCTCCTGTGATCAATGACTCTGCGGCGTCATCTTCGTCCGGTAAATCAGATGCTCGAATTGGTGTCACCTCAAGGATTCCCTTGTACAGAGACCTCGTGTATGCAGTAGAAAGAAATGCAACATTCAAACCAGAGGATCCTCTTTCCCACCGAGAAGAGTTCGGAGGTGGTTCCGTGTAGGCATCGAATGCAAGCCCAGCAAGGAATAGGGCAGTGTCGAGATTGAATGGGGGTTGTTTTGGTGTTCTTCGCGTTGCCTTCCCGGAACCATCACTTGTGTCGTAAAGTTTTGTTGCAGATTCTGCGTTTGATCGCACTGATAGGTTCGAACATCGTCGCAGCTGGTGCCGAGTGTCGACTGTTGGCGACAAAGACGGAGTTATCGAGAGAACTGGTTTGTTAACCAGAGTTCCGACGGGATGGAAAAAGGCTGAAGTGTCTGTGATCTGTGCAACCAGACAAAATATTGCCAACACATTATCTCCAGCGAAGAACCTCATTTCGGGTTACAGGACAGCTACCTCCTACTGCTTGGGCGATTTTGTTAAGGCGAGGAGTGATATACTGAATATGTAGCGTCGATGTAATAATGTTGTATTCTCTCTTTCCGCGATCGAATTCTTTCACGATGCGTGTTTTGTTTAGTTATGGTATGGTGGTATGCTACCATACCTACACTCAAGAGGCGAGGATCGAGGAGGAGCTCATTCACGGGAAATTCTACAGTGGAATTGATATTGCTGAAAGCGCTACGTTGGCGCCAATGACAAGATCCTTCCTCTTGAAGAAGTCGTTGTATCCACATGGCTTACGTGCCACCATGCTCTAGAGAGAGAGAGATGTACATAGTCGTTCTAATAATAGAAGCACACTTGAAGATAAAGAACCGAATATTTCCATTTTTCAAATTTTCAGTCATCATAACAATGGGTCGATATTGTGCAGAATGCGATGAATGGTGCAGCTGTAGCCAGTTTAGCAGGAGCCAGTGGGACAAGGGCGATGGATGTTCTCGTTGTAAGGCATGTGTAATGGGGTATCGGAGTCCAACGTATCAGTGTGGAGAATGCTACCGTGAATTCAATTCGCAGAATGAATTGAACATGCACATGCAAGTTCATCGGCCGCGTAATGTGGCCTGTCCTATTTGTGGTGAACAGCGTTTTAGAACTGGCGCAAACGCTGTACAACACGTCGAGTCTGGGTACTGTACTGGCTGTCGTGGACAGGATAATGCTTGTCGGCAAATCTACGATTTTGCAAAGAGGCAAAGTGGCATGCGGCAGTTTCTAACTGGCAATCCGATGTTAACAAATGGTGGATATAACGACTCTGTTCCAGATTTCCCATATCAATGTAGAGAATGTGCAAAATCATTCCGCCAGTTGAGCCAATTGATGCAGCATCAAGATCAGAAGCACGGTCGTTATTCAAATAGAATTGGATACTAACGCCGACGTGGATGTGAGACCAGAATACCTCGGCCGGATTGAATGTGTGCAAGGCTGGACAATACAGTTCAACTGAATAAACATATTAGAACTTGTCTAGATATAGAAAGTAATTTTCTAAAGAAGCTAATTGATTCTAATATGCAGACGAATATCTTTCGATTTCGAACCACACCTTGCATTGCAATAGTACCTTCCGATTATTTCCCACCCCCAATTCTTCTCGTTCGCAGTCTTAATTGCAGTAATGTTGCAACAATCATCATTGATCCACAAAGAATGAAAGACACACGTGGAGTCAAATCTGTCAACAAACTAAACAACACGATGAAATTCAAAGGAATTCGAAACAAGTTGTAAATTGCAGCTCGCTTGTCTTCAGGGACAATCATTCCCTTCATAGTACCCATTGAAGGAAAGTACATTCCCACACACATTTCAAATAGATTCATTGCAAGGAATGTCGATGTTGCATTTACAGAAAACACAACCATTGCGAATGCAAACGCTGCGACTCCAAATACTGTCACCGCAAACTGCTCAGGCTTGAGTTTTTCCATCGCAATTGAAAAGATTGATGAGCCAGCCATGCAACAGACCATGAATGTAGAGAAAATGACACCAAATGGAAGGCCTTCAAATTTATCCCCCAATTCTTCTTTTGCCAAAGCAGTTAATGCAGGTGTCCACATGAACACAAAGATGTACATGCTTCCTTCGAAAAGACTCGAAATAATCCCGCAAGAAAGAATGTCTGGGTTTGACATTGTTGCGAAATAAGCCTTCTTCAATGCTCCAGATGCAGATGATTTCGCCTTTTCATCGTCATCGTTTCCTGCTGGTGCCTCACCATAGTTCTCCTCCCAGATAGCACTTGCCAATAAACCACACAAAATCAAAGCAACAAGACTCACGTCAAAGGGTCCAAGATATCCCCCGATATAAAAGCCCGAGCCCTCGGAGGAAGGTTTAAATGCAGCGTGATTTGCAGCCTTGTTTGCAATTTGACCCGCGAGAATTGCAATTATTGAGTTACCGTACTGTGCAGTTGAAAATGCTTTTCCAATATGTGACATAAGTCCAGCACTTGCGTGCGCACCGATGAGCCACGCCTCGAACACTGAAAACAAAAGTGATGTCGCAACACCTCCCAAGAGCCTTCCAATCATGAGGATTGAAAAATTCTTATAGTCTACAACAAAAAACACGAACATGTTGTAATGACATCAGATGAGTCAACAGTGACATGTAAATACGGCACATTGCACAACGGATAAAAGACATGTAAACTGCCTAAACTCACGCTTGGTCATACAACTCATTGCATAAATAATAGCAAAGAGGATAATAAACTTGCGTCTACCGCATTGATCCGCCATCCCACCAATGAAGCTGCCGAACACCATGCTGCTTCCAAACCCAGCTACGAACAATACGGCGATTTCATGTTGCGAATATCCATATGCATCGTATAGAGCATACACGTAAGGCCCTTGCAACCAATCACTTAGCGTCGCGAGGAGGTACACACTAAGATATTTGCGTAAAAGCTGAGCGTGTCGAATATTAGCTGCATTGTCAGATGCCGCGTTTATAGAAGCAGAGGAAGCGGGAGGATCGTGGCCCCTTTCTACATCAGCGTCAACCTTCTCCTTATCATTGTCATGGAAGCTATCTTTGTCATCAGTCTTACCACTGAGAGGGGCGAGTTCCTCCGATTCGGCTTCGGATGAAGTTTCGTCAATAGTTGTGTTCTGGTTATTGTCAGTGGAAGAGGGAAAATACTTTTTATAATACGATGAGGCACGGAAGGTAACTACAACGTTAAAGAGGAGAACAGCACCGAAGATTAAGTTGTAGTCGGTCATGGTTCACGATGAATGGAGGGAGTTGTATCTTAAATCCTATAGTCGATTTACTGAAGAAAGCTCACAGCATGCAGCCGGTCATGATGGTCACTCGCTATGTATGGTATTGTACCTACTAAATGCAGGTAAGTTTCTCTCTCTCTTGTGGTCGATTTAGCTAGTCAAAAAGTAGATACAATACCAGTAGTGTGTTTTGCCCTACATAGAGCCTTTCACCAAGGCCCAACCCTTCACCTACCCTCCAT
>JALLBJ010000896.1:0-10312 GCA_036940105.1 Skeletonema potamos | reverse complement strand
AGGTCTATTAGTAGTGCATAGTAGTGTGGGTACTGACATGGTTATTTGGGTCGCTTTTTTGTGAGTTTGCTAGAAAAAAACGCTCCACGTGTCCCAATTGCGAGTCGCAATTTTTTTACGCAGTAGCTGGTCCCGGATCTCTCTCCGTAGCTACTCTCTTTTGCTTTCTGATAATGTGTACATATGAGTTCCTACATACAGCACGTGTGAGTTTGCGGCGGGAACAGGCCAAGTGCGGCACGAACGCTGTGTGTTTCCTGGCATGCTGGTGGCATGCTGGTCTCATCGATTTGATGGGACGAAAAATGTTGCTACTGCGATTTCTACAGTTTTACCATCCTTCATTTGCTTGGAGTTCGAAGAATCAATTATTTTTTCGAGGAACGTCGCCATTATTATTATCATTCAAGCCTGATGATTTTGTTGGCGTTGCAGCTCTTCATACGTCGTCAGACATTACTGACATAATACGGAAAGAAAGTGATATGGAGATGAAAAAAGTCACTGAAATGTTGAAAACTTCTTGTCCAGAATCGAGGCTACCGCATTTAATTAAAACGAACAGTGACTTCATATCATATGTACACAACAATTCTATCGAGAACTTTCTTTTCGACTGCGATGGGGTATTATACAGAGGCACCGATCCGATGCCATTTGCATCGCAAGCAATAAAACAACTTATCAAAAGAGGGAAACATGTATTTTTCGTTACAAATAATGCTGCATCTACACGGACGGAGTTGAAACTCAAGTTAGAAGAAGTCTTAAGTTGCGAGGGAGTTTTAAAGGAAGAAATGATGATTGGATCTGCGTATGTGGCTGGCCAATACTTAAAGTCATGTAAACTGAAAGAGCATGTGAACAAAAACCGAGTTCATGTTATAGGGACGTCTGGACTATGCTCAGAATTGCAATCCGCAGGATTTGACGTGTCGGGTGGGCAGGATCCAGCCTATACACCGAGCGGTATGTCACGAGATGAGTTGGCAGCTTATCCATTCACAGAAGGAGAAATAGATGCACTTGTGATTGGACTAGATAACGACTTCAACTATCGGAAATTATGCATAGCAACTGTGCTGCTACAACGGAATCCAGATGCACTCCTCATTGCAACAAATTTGGATGCATTTGATCTAGTAGGATATGATGCACGTCATCTCCCTGGCAATGGTGCATTGGTTTCTGCGGTTGAAAAGGCATCAGGTCGAACTGCTATCAATGTAGGCAAACCATCGTCAACGCTATCCGAGCTCATTATGGATGTGTATGGCCTAAAAGCTCAGGAGACGCTCATGGTTGGAGACCGGCTGGATACTGACATCAAATTTGGCAATGATAGTGGAATGAAATCTGCGTTGGTATTGACAGGCTGCGCCACATCGTCAACTATTCAATCTGTGCTAAAAGATGGTGTAAATAGTCGGATGATCCCCAACGTGATTTTTCCCCACGTCGGTTACATGTTCGATGAAGCTACTGGTGATAATTAATATTTACGCAGAATTCAGATCTATTCTTCAGCAACGACATGCACGATATTTCTCTTCTTATTCTTCACGCTCTTTTCCATTTTTACCACCCCCGCCGCAAGCGCAAAGAGAGTGTGATCATTCCCCATCCCCACATTATCTCCACATAAGAATTTCTTCCCCCGCTGACGGACGATAATGTTGCCAGCTTTTGCCATTCTTCCAGGCCAAACTTTAACACCCAAACGACGCCCAGCCGAATCTCTTCCGTTATTGGATGACCCACCAGCTTTCTTTGTGGCGTTTCTGACTGTACCAATTTGTGTGGATGTTTGAGGGCCAAGGAGACATTTTTTTTTATGTTGAGGAATTAATATTATTGACGACAGGCAGCCGAGTGGATGGGCTGCTGTCGCGGATGAAAATAATCTGACGGCGCTTGCCGAGCTCTTCAGGGCCACGAGGCTAAACAACATTGTTGTTGCTGAATCGATAGGTACTGATTTTTTGATGCTATCGGTTATCGCCGACCTGATTGAAACCGCTATGTAGCAGGGTGTGGATTGAGAGGGTGTGGCTACCGAAGGAAAAAGTGTCCCCAGGGACTTTTCACAAACCTACCCCAGCAAAAAGTGTCCCCTTTTCACAAACACTAATAACAACTAAAACAAATGAAAATATGGCCATAGTAGATAATGGACGAAAATATCTACATACATTATATTATGCCACCCCAAACTTTTTGTTGTTTAAAGCCTAAGACGCTTTAATTCGTCGAGATATGGAACGACGAAAAGCCACACCTACTACCAAATCAGGCAAATCGCACCCCAAAATCGGACAACCTAGAGGACGCACGGCCTCCTATCGCCTACATCATGCAGTGGTCGCTGCACCTCGATTGTAGTTCAGATAACGTCCCCCGGCGACTTAATCGACAGACAATAACATATTCTTTCAAGTTGTGGTCGGTAGTTGCAGTTGGAGATCGAAAGAGAGGCGATATAGCGTGCGGGGACGCATATTTTTTAGTGTTGTGGAGTTTTGTTACTTTTATGATAGTAGTTTGTTGGTGATTCACGCCGAGTGGGTACAGTTCTCCTGGGGCGGTAAATCATCTTCCTTCATCCCTCCTTCATCCTCTCCTATGCCTTCACGGTGCCTTCACTATTCTTGCCTTCCCTGAACAATACGACCATGGCCCACCTCAAGCGGGTCGAAGTACCGCTTCGTTATCTCACCAAGTCGCTGGTAAAAAAAGCACTATCCTGTCCCCGAAAGTTAGTCTACGCGACAAATCCAGGCACATACGCTCACAAATTTGATCTTGAGGGAGATCCTATGCGACAGCATCTTTCGAATGAGGGGGAGCGATTCGGAGAATATTGTAAAAGACTCTTTCCCCTTGGCGTTGAGATAGGGAAAGATGCTTCATTTGAAAGACGGAATAATGCACCCATGTCAGAAGCTGATCTAATAGATGAAACAAAGCGTTTGTTGATGGATGAAGAACCAATAGTTTTATTCGAAGGAGCCGTTCGTCACGGTCTTTTATTCGCGCGTCCTGATGTGTTGGTCAAGACAGCAGGCGAAAACAATAACCAGACGGAACTAAAAATCATCGAGGTCAAATCAAAGAGCTGGGATTCTCGATATCCACACAAAATGTTGACCCTAAAGAACTCGATTAGTTCCACATTTCTTCCATACATCCAAGATATAGCTTTCCAGACGCTGGTACTACGCAGTGCTTTCCCTGACTTTCGAATATCTTCTTGGCTTATGATGCCAGACAGGGCAAAGAAGTTGAAAGGTACTTTAGATAAGAAAGGTATGACACAAAGCATCGATGATAGTGTTGCCTCTCTTGTGAATGTGGATGATCTAGTAGATAAGATAGTGAACGGCAAAGTATCATATCCTGGAACCAAAAAGTCACAGCATTTTACTACGATCGTATCAACTTGGTCAGAGATAATCAACAAAGAACGAAGCGAAATAGAATCATCGTTGTCATCTACTATTGGATCGCAATGCATGTCTTGTGAGTATAGATTAAAGGACTCCAGCAACAAAGACAAACTGTCTGGATTTGATGTCTGCTGGTACGAAGCTACGGGCATAAAAAGGGAAGATATGGGACATAATCAACTTGTGGCAGATATTTACAGCCCAACACAACGGACTCTGAATAAATTTCTCAACGAAAATAAACATACCTTCGCTGACCTGACAGCGATAGATTTCGGTTTGCATGAGGATGGTACTCTACTGGAAGTCCAGAAGAATAAGGCGACCAGCCAGCACAAAATCAATAACTCTCAACGACAATGGCTCCAAGTCCAGTCAGCAACGCAACGCACACACAGCAGAAGCTCACGTTACTTCATGAAGAAAGGCCTGGAAAGTGAAATGGACAGATGGCAGTATCCTCTGCATCTAATCGATTTTGAGACAATCTCTCCGGCGCTTCCATATTTTTCTGGCATGTCACCCTACGACATCATTTGCTTCCAATTCTCTCATCATATAGTCGATAAGAATCATGATGGTAAATTGAATATTCGTCATCAATCTGAATTTATTCACACAACTCCTGGAGAATGCCCCAATGGTCCATTTCTAAAAGCTTTGTTCAATGCATTAGCTTGCGTTGTATCGGATGGAGGAACTGTATTCTGTTGGTCATCACATGAAGCAACAGTGCTCAAATCAATTTTATCATCACCGGAGTTTTCGGCATCTTTGTCACAGCACGAGGTCGACACTCTCTCGGCGTTGCTGCCCGAGGGAAGTCATCCAATGATTGACCTGTTTCAACTCGCTAAAGATTATTTCTACGTTGACGGCAGCGGTGGAAGCTCGTCTATCAAACGATTACTCCGACCAACGATGAATGCATCCGCAGAGTTGAAGACTTTTTATGGTGCACCCACCTACAATAGTAACAACTTTCAAAACTTTCAGTGGTGCCAACTCGATGAATCTGACAATGTAATCGACCCGTATGACATCCTTTCACGCTTCGATACAGACAAGGATAGAAGTGCTATTGCTGTAGGTGGCGCTGCCGCCGCTGCATATCACGAGCTACAATCTAAGTCGGATATGAATGAACAAGATCGATGCAACATTCACGCTTCTCTACTTCGTTACTGTGAGCTGGATACACTTTCCATGGCGATGTTTATCCAAGCATGGCAAGCGTTTATTGAAGGAGAGAAATGTAATTCATAAAATATAACTTCATGACAAGCAGAAAGTTGATATTTGTTTTCGTTCCAATTGGATGAGTTTTGTGTCGCGTTATTTAGTCACCCCATCACACCAACCATTTGACCTACTTGCACCCCTACTGAGAGATCAGGTAATGAGGTGCATTATCCACCCACAGAAGATCGCCATCAGCCCATGGGAACAGCGTCATTGACACACTACAAAAAAATGCAATCATTCCGATGATTGAATAATATTTTCCATCAGTTTTTCTCGGAATAGCATCATTGACACAACTCTACAATACTGTCAGCCACCACATTCTCAATTTCAATCATCATGCTGCGTTGCGCCCATCTAGCAAGAAGGGTCAACATCGGATCGCTCTCAGCTGCCGGTTCGCAGTTCACCATAGCAGCCCAACATCGACCTTACTCATCACTCCTGCATGGCAATTGGTGCAATGAGCTGTGCAGAGAGTCTGCGGTGCCCAGCAACATTCTGCTGAAGCGTGGCTTCTCTGATGACGCTTCTTCTGAAGACTCTTCTACGAATCAGCCACGCGAGGCAATGCACTACGACGTCGTAATTGTTGGTGGAGGCCCAGCGGGACTAGCAGCAGCAATCCGCCTAAAACAACTCTCCTCCGAAAAGGGAATCGATTTGAGTGTGTGTGTCCTCGAGAAGGGGAGTGAAGTTGGATCTCACATATTATCTGGAAATGTCTTTGATCCCAAGGCACTGGAGGAATTGCTCTCGCACAATGAAGATGGAGGTGATAAGTGGACAGAGGCACTATTAGAGTCACAAGGTTCCCATGCTACGCCTGTTTCAGAAGATTCTTTTCTGGTACTCACAGAATCGGGAGGCTCATATCGAATTCCGAACATGCTGCTTCCGTCGCAACTACACAATCATGGCAATTACATCATTAGTTTGAGTAAGTTGGTGCGTTATTTGGGTGAAATGGCAGAGGGCCTTGGAGTTGAAATTTACCCCGGCTTTGCTGCAGATGAGGTTCTCTACTCTGATGACCACAAGTCTGTTAGAGGTGTCGCCACTAAAGACATGGGAATATCAAAAGATGGCGAGGCGAAAGATACTTTTGAACGAGGAGTTGAGCTATTGGGCCGTCAAACTTTATTTGCAGAAGGAGCAAGAGGTTCGTGCTCTGAATCTATCATTTCTAAATACAATTTGCGTCAGAAAGGTGGAGCGTCCATGCAACACTACGGGTTAGGAATCAAAGAAGTGTGGGAGATTCCTGAGGAGAATTTCAAGCCAGGTTTTGTGCAACATACTTTGGGATATCCATTGCAAAGTTCAGTGACAGACAAGGTGTACGGAGGATCATTTTTGTATCACCAGGAGCCAAACTTGGTCCTCTGTGGTTTGGTAGTGGGTCTGGATTACGAAAATCCCTACCTCAATCCATACAAGGAGTTCCAGCGCTGGAAAACTCACCCAGCAATCAAATCTCATTTTGAGGGCGGTACTTGTATCCAATATGGTGCTAGAGTTCTCAACGAAGGAGGATACCACTCATTGCCAAAACTAACCTTTCCAGGTGGCATGCTTCTAGGTTGCAGTGCTGGCTTTTTGAATGCTGTGAAAATCAAAGGAAGTCACTGTGCCATACAGAGCGGAACTATTGCTGCTGAGTCTGTCTACAACTCACTTACCAGCGGAGAAAACGCAGAAGAGAAGACAGTGGCATCAACAGGGGAGGTTGACCCAGAACAGACTCTTGTTGAAGTGGCTCAATATGCTGAGAGCATGGAAAAATCATGGGTTTACGATGAATTGAGAGAAGTGCGAAATTGTCACGAGGCTTTCTCAAGATGGGGAGTTGGAGGAGGATTGCTGTATACAGGCATTGCTGCTCATATTACCAAGGGAAAGGAACCTTGGACACTTCCTTCTCCAGTTGGAAGCAATGCTGGCGAAAGCAAAACAGATTCCAAAGCCACAAAGCCTGCCAAGGAGTGTAAACCAATCGATTACCCTGCTCCTGATGGCATTCTGACGTTTGATTTATTGACAAACTTGCAACGAAGTGGAACTTATCATGACGATGACCAACCTTCGCATCTAAGAATCAAGCCAGAATTAGCAGCTATTCCGGAGAGTACAAGTTTGCAAGTCTATGCAGCACCAGAATCCCGCTTTTGCCCAGCAGGTGAGTTTGATCATACAAGTGTAATTGTGTTCCCAGTTATCACCAAACTAACCGATATATTGCATGTCCAGGGGTGTATGAGTATGTTGACGAGAAGCTTGTCATCAACGCACAAAATTGTATCCATTGTAAATGCTGTTCAATTAAAATGCCGGCGGAATATATCAATTGGACGGTGCCTGAAGGAGGAGGCGGACCGCAATATCAAGTCATGTAGTCGATCCTTTAGTGCTACAGTCTCTGTAAGATCCTTTGTAGAGCCGTGTGTACCTCAAAAATACTAATCAGTTTTAATTCGTCTAAGAACCTACACTATTTCTAACCTCTACCAACGTATGGCATGTTAGTCGCCATCACAGTCATGTTGAGGACGTTAGCGCCTAAAGGTAAATTAGCCATGGCAAATACTGTATTGGCCGCATCATCAACCGAAAATGTAGGTTCAGGAATTATAGTTCCATTTGCCTGTGGCATTCCGGAGCTCATGCTGAATTTTGAGCCCCCAACGCTCTTGGTCATATCACTTGATACGTTGCCAAAATCAATTTGCCCACATGCTACGTTACACGCCCTTCCATCTAACGCAATACATTTCGTCAACCCAAGAACTGCATGCTTTGATGCTGTGTAGGGGGCAGATCCAGGACGAGGACTGTATGCGGAGATGGATCCATTGTTGATGATTCTTCCTCCTTGTGGTTGTTGCGTCGCCATAAGCTGCATCGCCGCCTTTGCCATCCTCCAACAGGCTGTGACATTAGTATCAAGAACACGTTGGAAATCAGAAGATTCTATTGTCTCTACAGATGCAGGGCCAATATTTATGCCAGCGTTATTGAATAGTAGATCCAGTCTCGAGAATCTGGAAGCAATGGTGTCCATTAACATCTCCACATCTCTCTCCTTAGTGACATCAGTTGGACAACACACAACATCGATTGAAATTCCAGCCTCACTTGCCACCTCTTCACACATGGCTTTTGTTTCATTTAGCGGTGATGGGCGCCTTCCTGCCAACACTAAGGCTACTTTCAAAGAATTGCCTTCACTATCACGACCGCTACCATCATTGCCTCCCCAAAGGCCTTTCGCTAGGCGCTTCGCAACAGCGCGCCCAATACCAGAACCACCACCTGTAATCAAGGCTACAACGTGGTTCTCATCGGTTACATTCGTCGTTGCTACTGCCTTCTTTTGTAGGACAACTCCGTCAGCAAGTGCACCACTGAAGTCTTGGCAATACTCACGAATAATGTCATCGATTGCGGGGACTTCTGGTGCCCCTAACGCAATGGATCGTTTTGAATCTACTTTGGTGGGAAAGGAACCAACAATACTACTCAGCCGTTCATCTTCTTCATAGATAATGTTTCCAAGTTTAGATATGGATTCCGGAGTGACAACTTGTTTCATAGCCTTTTCCAATTCATACAAGCACACAGAACGTGTAGGTAAAAAGACTGTTCGATCAAAACCAAGCAGCTTGTCAACTTCGTCTGGAATCGCCTCGTGGACAGCAATTATTCCTCCAATAGCTTGTCTATATCCAGTGATTGCGTGATATACATCTCCTCCAATTGGCATGATTGCGTCTTGACCTGAAAGTGGCTCGCGCACAACTGCACTAAAACAACTAGTTGTTGCCGCATTTGGTGCTCCTGCTCTTACGATCACACTGGGCAACCGCACGCCTCTTCCATCTACAAATTCTCTCCTAGAATAATCTGCTAGCAATAGCTCTGCGCACGCCTTTGTGGTACCATACGTGGTATGTGGTGCCGCCCGTGTGGCATCTGATATTGTGTCTGTTTTAGAAACCCAGTCCGCTTCGTGGCCTGCCCCAAGCGTTGCGCCTGCACTCGAAAACATGAATGTAGGTCTTGAACCAGGAGCTGACTCCTGCCAAGCACGGGTAGCTTCAAGCATATTAATTGTTCCGTGAAGATTAACTTTCAATGCAAGATCTGGTGGCGCTCCGCTCATCACGGCTCCTAAATGGAACACTGATAATGCAGCCTCTGCATCACTGGGACTTCCAATAATAGATTTGCAATAACTCATGTCTGATACATCTCCAACTTCCGAACGAAGCGCAATGTTGTTGGATTCAGCTAACGCTTGTAGGTCGAATAGCCAATCCTTTGGCTCTGCCGTGGAAATGTCGGCAAGAATTACTTCCGCAACTTTGATGCCCGTCAAGGACTTCGACCTCAGACATCCTTTTGACAGAATTTCCTTGGCAAGTACTTGGCCAAGAAACCCATTGCCACCAGTTATTACAACCTTCATTGTGGAAAGATCAGGTTATAATAAGTAATATATTACGTAGGAGTTGTTCAACAGCTAAAGTGAGTGCTATTTATGTATTTTTTTTTATGCATGTCGATCTATTTTTTATGATGATGAGTAATGAGAGGTTATTGTTGGCTGACTAAGAGCGACGCCTTAGCGACTCATAGCAGCTCATAATGTTCGTACGTATGTATGTACATAGTTGGCCCCCCCCCCTCCCCCCTCAAATGAGCTTAGCCGAAATTTTTATACCGTTCGGGGTACTTCCCTGTAATAACCCCGCCGCTATGCTTCATAAATTCCAACACAAACACAAGCTCCTGAGTTCGAGTCGGGAGTTGCTTGTCATAATGTCGAGAGCAAACTTAACGCCTGAAAAGAGTACAATACAGGTAGCATAAATAAGGATTCGACTAACACAAACCAGATTGGGCTTTTAAGTAGTCCTTATCGTTATCCACCATCTACTACCATCCAATAAATTCAATATATCCATCGAAAAATACTATAAAAAAAATTACATCACGACGTAAAACTTCTCTCCTATCACAAATTACTTACATGGGCGTGGGGGATTCGCACATCGTATCAGTAAAACTCATATCCACACCAAAAAAGACGTAAGCATCATCAGAGGTCTTGGTTAGAGAGTACACTTCGGCATCCATGTCATACGCTCCTGAGAATGAGTAGCGATCAAATCCTTGGAAATGAAATTTCCCATCGTGCAAATAACCTTCTAGCTCGAAAGTGCTGCCGTAGACACCACCCCAATATAATTCTATACCATAACAGCAAGCATCCTCTGGCAAAGTTCCGAGACAATCGAAAGTGGCTACGATTGTAGAAACAATATCATGTTCACAGTCGTTGAACGAATAGTTAACCATATCTTCACAGCTGCTTAGCGACCTAATCTGTGGTGTGGTGCCTTTCCCTGTCTTCGATGACTTGCCATATTTCCCTGACTTGCCATATTTCCCTGCCGATTCTGATTGGGATTGAATGATTTTGGACTTGGCAGAATTTTCGACAGCTAGTCCAATGATAAAGAAGATAGCCGCTCGAATGCTTGGGATTCTAGCAACGCAGGAATAGTCCAAGCTTCGGAGAAGTTTGAGCTGTAGTGTTCTTTGAGTTAATGGTGATG
>JALLBJ010000895.1:0-10850 GCA_036940105.1 Skeletonema potamos | reverse complement strand
TAGAGGTGATGGTCCCAGAGGGGATAATAGACCACCTGCTGCGTCTTCTAAGACAACCGCCAACGCCAACCGCCAACCGAGTTCTTCGTTCGTTGTGCTGATGAAGCTTAGTAGAAAAAAAATCATCTTGGTAGTTGGAGCGAAGATGAAATAACAATATTTATATGCATATTTATTCATTTTTTTCAGCTGTTTTATTCTCTCTGTCCACTGGTGTCAACAAATTTTAAGTGGCTGGATATTTGCTGACGCATCTTGGAGGCGTAGCCTACTGACGATAATATTATTTAGAAAGTGACAATAAAAAATATGAGCGAAGTGCTGGACACATCTTGTTGTGCAGCTTGCGGCACGCCAGAATGCGATGACATCAAATTGAAGACATGTACCGCTTGCAAATCCGTTCGATACTGCGGCGTTAAATGCCAGAAAAATCATCGCCCCAAGCACAAAAAGGCATGCAAGAAACGGGCGGCTGAATTGCGCGACGAGTTGTTATTCAAACAACCAGAAAGCAGCCATCTTGGTGACTGCCCCATCTGCATGATACCTCTGCCTCTTCATAAAACGAAATCTAAATATTTGTCATGCTGCAGCAAAGTAATTTGCGATGGCTGTTGTTATGCCAATGTGATACGTGAGTTGCAAGCGAAGTTAGAACCAAAATGTCCATTCTGTCGTAAAGTTTTACCATCGGATAAAGAAATTGAGGAAAATTATATGAAAAGAATAGAAGCGAATGATCCAGTTGCGATGCGTGAGCAAGGATCATATTGCTACAAGAAAGGGGATTACAGCAGTGCCTTTGAGTATTTCACGAAGGCTGCCAAATTGGGTGATATCGAGGCGAATTATAAATTAGCAAGTTGCTTTGATTTGGGGCACGGTATTGAGAAGGATGAGAAGAAGGAAACATTCCATCTGGAAGAGGCTACAATTGGTGGTCATCCCAATGCTAGGTTCGATCTTGGATGTATCGAGGGGAGAAACGGTAGGATCGAGAGGGCAGTGAAACATTTAGTGATCGCGGCCAATCAGGGACATGACGAATCGGTTGAAATGCTCAGGAATGTGTATGCACAAGACACAATCAGCAAAGAGAACTTCGCCGCAGCTCTCCGTGCACATCAAGCTGCTGTAGATGCAACCAAGAGTCCGCAGAGGGAGGCAGCCAAAGACATTATTCGAAAATCAAAGTAGTTGTTTTGTGATAAATAAAGTTGGTATTGAGCTCTTTACTCTCCAATCACCCTCTTGAATACCCTACTTAATGCTCGTTCTTTCTTTCTGACCTTCTTAGTATTGACCATCGACCTGTATTATATGTAGTTCCCCAAGGTATGAGTACACGATCATTCCAATGCGTTCAATTCATCGCAGCCATGCAGCCTTAATCACTTCCATATAAATTGAGATCCGGTTTCAACTACAGGTTCGGTGAGACCACATGTTTTTATAAATCGAGCAATAGCAAAGAGGGTGGGGTGAGGGGGAGTCTCCTCAGCATAATAATATCCACATGGAAGGTGGGGGGGAGGTCTCCTCAGCATAATATCCATTTGGAAACGTGCCAAAAACAAAAAACCTCTCCTTCTTCTCACAAACTCATACTATTTCTTAATGCATCGAAGAAACTTCAAACCAAAAAGTGAACATTTTTCCAATCGAATATTGTAAGTACTTAGCCCAGGACTTTTGGACTCATTTTAGTAAGACTCTCTTCTGCTCACTGCTGTTTGGGTATATCATCTCTCTGTCTCTCTGTGGCTGTTGAAGGTCAATGAAGGTTTTTTTTTTGGGGGGGGTCTTCAATTTGATCATTATGTTGTAAATAAGTAGTAGATTTCTCAATGATACCACATGTACATACACGCAGGAGGGGGGGGAACCTAACAGACAATCCAGCCAGAGATACAATCGAAGTACGCTTTGGTCTTGGACCCATAATATTGTATTCTGCTATTGTAGATAGATAAGATAGGGGCTGGTTTGTGACCCGCCATTTTCTTCGATCTTCCACTTTCAAAAAGACGACTAGCCATCCACGATTATTATGATAATAACTTTTTTAGTAAAATCCAAGCTAAGCATGAGGATCCGCCTACGCTCTCCAGCACTCCTGCTGGTATGGTCATCATCTATCATCCCATTATTATTATTATCCATTTCCATACTTTGCCACTGCCCCGTCGCCGTCGCCTCAGCTGATGTCGCCGTCGCTGCCGATATTGACGATGAAGCACCACCAAAACTAATCACCTCCATTGATATTAATTTACCAATTCTTCCACCCAAACGACGCAAGAAGCGAAATAATAAACACTCAACAACGACCAATAATAGTAATAATGATGATGATAATGCAGTAGTCAAAGATTTAAATGAGAATTGTCAAGGTTGGGCAGATCAGGGGGAATGTGAGGCGAATCCAGGATATATGCTAGAAAATTGTGCTGCATCTTGTTCGACTACTGAAGAGGATGCAATTGATGAAGAAGACGGGGAAGAGGTTGTTAATGATGATGATGAAGAAGAGACGATTATTTCCAAGGGCAATGCACAAGTATACGAAGGGGAGGATGCGGCAGTTGGTGCGTTTCGATTTGCGGAAGAATATGCACGTCATTACCCCAATGATATGATACCCATTTCGACTGTGTTAACTGTGGCACGACAATTACAAGATTCGATTGGTAGTGAATATATCCCCCCACAAGAAATTACACACTGTGGAGGTGGTGATGGAGGTAGTAGTGCGAATAATAATTCTGCTTCTACGAAAAAAAGTCGACCATGCTCTGCTGGAAAATTATGGAAACGGGCAGAAGATATGCGAAAGGCGGAAGTACATGATGAGGCCGGGGCAGATTTAATCCGTGCATTACTCAAGAGCGGGGTGGAGATTGATTTTAAAGAAAAGTGTGAAAGATCATTGCAGTGGGCGTTGGGTTCGGTTCGGAAGCAACGTGAGAGGGAGAGGAGAGAGGCGTTGGAGGAGGCGAAATTGGAGAAACGGAGGGAGTTGGAACGTATGGCAATGGCTGAGGCGGAAGAGAGGAGGAAGGAGTATGAGGCGAATTTCGAGAAGTTTGGTAATGAAATGAAGGAGAAGTTATTGAATGGTAGTTTGGTTGAAACAGCTGCTGCAACGGTTGGTGCAGATGGGACAGTCGTGACGGAAGAAGTGGATAAAGGTGCCAAGGAACTCATTGAAAGTGTGGTAAAATCATTCGTCGAGGGGACAGAAGTGGGTGATACTCTCCAACTTCTTAAAAAGATGTCTCCATCCGATAAGACAGTGGATATATTACTCATTGAGGCACGATGTCACGAAAGTTTGGGAAATCATCAACAGGCATTGTCGGCTGCTGGGAAATTAATATCAAAAGCAGCCAATCATGACCCATGGCTTAACGATAGTCCACGAATGCTTGCTGCAACTCTTGGTGCGAATGCTGCGATGCAATTGGGATTGTCGGATAATGCGCTCTCCTTTTATCAAACTGTCTTGAAGTTCGATCCGGAGCAGGAACGTGCGCGCAAGCAGTACCGAGGACTCAAGAAAGTGGTCAAGCTGCTTAACAAGGCTGAGGAACAAATCCAACAGGGTTACAATAAAAAGGCATCTGAGCATGTTGATGACTGTCTCTCAGCAATGAGGGGTTTGGATGTGGACTCTCCACTCTTTCGGAGTAAGATTCAACTCAAACAGTGTACAATCTTGAGTGGCATGGGAAAGCACGAGGAGGCGTTGGATAATTGTGATACGGCAGTTCAATTGCGTGAGCAGCACGGTGCGGTTGTTTCAGCTGAATCGAGGAAAGAGGCCCATCTAGTCAGAGCGGAGGCACTCCTTCTTGATATGGATTACGATGAAGCTGTGAGTGACTTTCGTGTTGCCTTCGATTTGGTTCCAGAGGATGATGAAACTGGTGAAAAACGTGAGCTTCACCAAAAGCTCCAACAGGCGATGCATCAGCAAAAGTTGTGGAATGGGGGCGAGAAAGACTACCGCTACAATGAAAACACTGGCTATCCCGATGGTAGACCACCGGAGCGAGACCACGCAAAGATACTGCAGCTTCCGATTGACCTTGAACAAAGATCGAAAGAAATCAAGTGTGCGTGGTTGAAGAAACAATTCAAAGCGTTGGTTCGGCAATTCCATCCAGACAAGTATAAGGGGAACAAGAAACGTGCTGCGAGGAAGTTCAAGGAGGTGAAGGAAGCTAAAGAGATTATTTCAGGTGCATGGGATTGCTAGTATGAAATGGAAGATTATTGGATGTGAAAACCAAATCAAGCACTCATCTTGATAACAACATGACACAGACACACTAATAATTATAAATCGTCACTTATATGTTGCATGAATTTCTGCCATGGCCTTCTCAAGATCTCTTGGTGTCGTGTCTAACACTTTCACGATATTCAGATCATCGTATTTTATGAACTGCCCGTCATAATCACCCCGCATCGTCTCTCTCAGCCCATTGATTATCGGCTGCCAGAATTTAAGCCCAACAAGAAATACTGGGATCCTCTTTCGCCTCCTTGTCTGTATCTCGCAGACCAAGGCGAAAAGAATGTCCAAGCCGGGCAGATCTGATGGTAGGAAGAAGGCAGCGGTAGCATTGTGGTTGAGTATCTCTCTGTGTGCAACCAAGCTTTTGAAGCAGGCGTCGACATGTCGACAAATTTCTCCGGCATCAATGTCTTCTGATATGAGGACTCTTTGGATAGTATTATTATTATTGGTAGCTTTGCTGCTTCCTCTAATTTCATTGACCGATTCGTTGACAACTTCATCAACCAGCCCACATACCCCCACCCTCACACCAATTGATGAAGTCGTCACAATTGCTTTGACAAGATCTCTCATGAAACGAACTTCTGGGTCTGTTCTGTTTAGGAAATTTCTAGATCCGATGAACACAACTGCTGGTGGAAGTTTCGATATGGCAGTCAAACCTCTTCCGAGTTCATGTCTGAGGTAGATCAATTTCTCCCGCAATGTTAGTTGTGTACCCAATTCTTTCTCGCGAAGAGGTTGCATTAATAACTGTTTTGCTTCCATGGGATTATCTGCTTTCTGAACCAAGCCAAAGTCGCTGCCCGATATCAATCCGCGTCCAACCACAGCAACCTCCTCGATGGCATCTAGAAATGGAGCATAGAATTTGGCTGGTAGTACTACGATTGGGCAATCTACTTTTCGATTTATTGCACCTCGCCATGCCTCAAACAATTCATTCACCGTCCCCAAACCCCCAGGAAATACTACTATACCTCGTGCATTCCAGATGAGGGCCGTTCTTCTAACTGCAAATGTTCTCATCATAGTATTTGTGTCGATGAAATCCGAGACGGCTTGCTCAAAGGGAAGTTCTATCCGAATCTGCATACACTGTGAGTGAGAGAAATATGTGGAATGTTGCCATTGTAGCACTGTAAATACTCACCCCTTGAGTTTGTCGATCAATCATTGGCGCCTGTGATCTTTTCAGCTCTTGTTTGTAACCGCCTGGCACTGCATCCATTATGCCAGGTCCTACATGGCAGGAGCAGGCAGAAGCAAATACTTATGAGAGAGGCGAAATGATAATACCACACAAACTCAAATTGCAAAATAATTCCTCACCTGCTCCTGTTCGAACCAGAACACCGTGTTCCGTTGCTAGGATTCCTCCCAACTCACGTGCTAAAAAGTAGTATGGATCATCATTTCTCAATCGAGCTCCACCAAACGCGACCATTGCAAGCGGATATCTCCGTTCAAAATCTTCCATCTCTCGCAAATCTGATATCAGCCTATGAAATAGTTCGTATGCCCGCTGCTCTCCTGGAAGAGGTGGCGAGCCAACGATGCGCTCGAATATACGGACAGCTCCATTCTTGCTTCGAGTTGGTGATTGAGTTAGAGCCATTTGGTAGGCATCGTGCCATCTCTTGATGCTTTTGTTGTTCACGCTGCCATTGCTGCTGCTAATCGTAGACATGATGTTGTTTCTTCTCGAGTTGTTTTATTTTTTTGTTTTATGGTTGTTGATGCCACCATCCTCCTCGGCATGAGAGCTATTTTGTTTTATTTGTTCTTTGAGGAAGGAGAGTGTCGGATTGGTGTTCTCATCACCCGATACCCATCTCATTCTATTTTGCAGCGTTCTACCAAACCTACTCTACACACACAGATAATGAACTGCTGGTCATGAGCAGCGCAAGCACCTGAAACTAAAGTATTGTTAGAATGCACATCACCCCAACACATCATGCAGTAGCAATTATGATGATAAGGCAATTTAGATGCACTCGAAATGAAGAAGGAAAGTGCCTTGGTTAGAACGGGCACGAAAGAGATAAGATGTCAACCTCCAAAATGATACTGTCCCTCGACTATGACTAAATACGATTCTTATTCTACTTCTCTCTTTCACATGAAACTATCTTCCCCCCTTTTTCGTGATTGTCTATCGCAATTCATTACACAGCCCCTCTCGCCGATTTGATATTGAAATCAATTTCTGTACTGGTCAAACTATCAGTCTCCACTAAAATTTTGCGCATGGTTTCAAAACATCTCCCCCCCTTTCCATGCTTTTCTAATGGCATTGTTTACAGCCTCTCTCGCCGATCTGATATTGGAATCAATATTATCTGCACTGATCAAAATAGCATCATCAGGCTTCCCTAAAATTTCACGCGTAGTTTCATAGGCGGCTAATGCGATCATTTTCGACTCAAAGACGCCCATGTATCGACTTTTGCCACAATAATAGTACTGGACTTGCCACTTTCCAGAAGGTCTCATGGTGACACCTCGTTGGCCATAATTGCTGTTTTTGCGTTCTGAACTCTCGTGAGACGTCTGTGGTGTAAGAGTCGTCCGTGGTAGTGTAATAGCATTTAGTGTCTGTTTGAGTGTAGCAGTTGCATCAGTATTTGGCTTCGTTTTGGACAACTTCTGCTGCTTGGGAGTAAAAGTATTAGTCTTCTCCTCACTACTAGCAGAAAATTGTACAGGCCGTTTCGGCTGTTGTTGTTGCTGCGGATTATTGATGAATCGAGGTGGTTGCTGAAAGTCAAAGTCAAATGCTTGATTCCCACTCCGCCTCCGACGCGGGCGTTTCGCTGCAGCTGCTTCGCAGTATTCAGATGTGGTAGTGGACTCTGAAATGATTCTGGATGGTGGCATCCACACACTGTAAGGTGTCTCATCAGTTGTGGTGTCGACGCGGCTGCACGTGGCTTCAATCTCGGCGTAACTCATATAGTCGCTGTATGGAGTGTTGGTTGTACTTGTGACGGTTGTCATCGATCCACCTCCATTGATTGATTCATATTGGTTTTCGACGCTGCGCAATGATATGTTGGGCGGTTCATAATTATGATTATGCTGTCTCAACGTCGTGGGATGATTTTTTGTATCTTCGTTTGAAGTGAGCAGCAGTTGTCGTTCATTGACGCCAACGCCACTAGATGTAGCGGCATCGCAGCTATCAACAGTACCATCCGTCGAAGACACAAATACCTCGATCACTGTGACCATTGTGCAGCAGGTTCTGACGATCAAATGGTATCTTGTAGACCTCAATGGTCGTTTTTGTCATTGGAGGAAAGAAAGATTGGTGGCGGACGGAGTGGCGGCGTGTCGCAGATCGCAGACCCGGTTTTCCAGAGCGACACACCACTCACTTTCTTGCTTAATTTTTACCTTTCTCGAATGAACTCACAACATAATTTTCATCGACGTTCATCAAACACCTTCCTCTTGTTCCTACGAACGGCCAATGAAATTTAGGCTTGATACTATCGGGAAGGAATTATAAAAAGACAACACAAGGAGTTTGTCACAACAAACGCCCGATCATGACTACTCCCATACCATTGTTGCTTTTCATCCACGCAATCGCCTTAATAATATCGTGTGCTGCGGCCGCAGATGATTTGTTTCTACTCTCTGGTCAGAGCAACTGCGACGGGTATACTACGAATGGTGGATCCCTAACGGGTGACACCGATTATTGGATAACTATCAAGTCGATTCTCACGAACGGAGACTCCAACATGAAAGACAAGTTATATAATGTCACCTACGAGGCAAACAAGCGCAAAGATGGGGCTGAGGAGGTAGCAAACACCCTTACAAACGAATTGATAAATCTATACAATCAAGGATTGCTGAACGATTTAGATACACCTCTTACTTTCGGCAAGTGCTCATTCGTTTCGCCAGTTAAGAATAGTTACAATCTCAAATTAGTTAGTGGGGGCACTGTACCAACTGTGTGGGATGCCAATTGTGGTTACAGTTTTGGCCATGAGCTGATGTTTAGTAGAACGCTGGAATTGCAAATGGGAATGAACCACACTTCCTTTGAAATGGTGAAGCATAGCAAAAGCGGCACTTCGATTTACAATCACTGGTACCCTGATGTTGGTCTATTTTGGCCTGGGCTACAGCAGACAATACAGAGTAGAAAAGGGTCTGGTATCAACTGGAAGGGATTCATTTGGCATCAGGGCAGTCAAGAGGCTTGGAGTGAGAAAAACTACGGTGAGGATAGATCACTGACATATCTTGGTAACATGACAGGTTTAATCAGACAACTTCGACAAGAAATGTTTGATGCTTCTGAGTTTGGAACATGGCAATGCAAAGAAGAGATCCCCGTCGTTGTAGTTCAAGTAGGCTACTGGCCTAATGGCAACGAAGGCGCGCAACGTGTGAGAGATGCACAAGCTGAATATTGTTCCAATGATCCGAGAGCCAAGCTCGTAATATCGTATGACCTCAGTAGAAATTTTCACTACGATGCTGCTTCATTCTTGGTGACTGGGAATAGAATTGCGCACGCTTATCAAGCAGCCTTGAAGGGAGAAGTAGTATGTCCAGCAACACCACAACAAGAAGAACAACACTCATCTTACCAACCTTTTTCTTCGCCTTCATCAACTTCTAACCAACCATCTTCAAAGCCTTCAACGATTATTGCCACACCAACTCAATCATCACACAAACCTTTTGTAGAGTACGTCGAATACCCATATCAACACACGTTCCATAATTCTAACCAGCCATCATCGAAGCCTTCAACATTATGGTGATGACCATCCCATCTGTCCAACAGACGACAATTCTACAGATGATGATGAACCAAAGATATGATGTATGGAGGAGCACTTTTTGTGAGTGTTCAAGAGACTGATGTGGTGTATATCAAACGTGACGACGAGCAAGCAATCGGCTGTACTTTGTAGATGAAGTTATCAATTGTACTCAGATGGAGGGGTACTTAGAATCCGCCCACGTTCTCATAGCGAAAAGTGAAATAACCCAGAGCCTAAATAGGAAAGGGAGTACAACATAAAAATTGATTATTCTTTCTTATTCTTACTTGGAAGTTGTATCTTCCCGGATCCAAGTATTCGATGCACCACAAAGATACGTGCTCGCCTACTTTCAAGATGGATATGCTCAGATACTCGCCCGCTGTAACAATGCATCACACTCTTTCGAAATACTTTTGCTGCCTCTCTGTTGCGGACTTTTCGTTGCATCTATTTGCAGCCTGGTGCGCATGAAGAGCGGAGGCAAAGTAGTAATTTTTTAATCGTCATATCGAAGTAGTTTGGCGGAAATCCTCCTGGCGGTTCTCGCTTGTTGTGAACAAAACACGACCGCAGTTACGAGGCTCCGTCCATATCTACTCGGACTGCCTCGGCGCTCTGAACAGTGTTGTCGATATCCCTGTCAATCGTATTCCCTCGGGCACGCCACATTCGGATATCCTCAAGACCTTGATGATTCATTGCTCGGACTATACCTTCCGTCGTCATTTCTCTCACGTCTCCGGGCACAAGCTGGATCACATGGCATGGGCGAAGCTCTCGAGACCTGAACAGCTGAATGAATCTTGTGATTACGCCGCCAAGAGGGAGATTTACGAGTTTGACAGTGATAAGTTGGTTCCTCAGCGGTCCTTTCCTCTCGAGCCAATCACCATGTTCGTTGACAATGAAAAGATGACGTCAGACACGGGAGATCACCTTCGGTTTCACGCTCACAGGAGATTCTGGCAAAGGAATTCTTTACCACCGTGCAGTCCAAGAAATCTCTTCATCTCCTCTCAACGGAAGCGTTTGAAGCCATCGAGTGGCAAAATGTCTACTATGTGCTGCATCACGTCCCTCGTCTCTTTCAGCTTTTTGCTTGCGAACAGGTTACTGGGGTAGCAAGAACAAACGCCATCGTTCATCGGTACGATGCAAGACGGAACCCAATGTGTCCATCGTGTGATTCCCGCAGAGAGACGACTGCGCATATCCTTTTCTGCCGTGAACGTAATCGACAGGATTTGTTCCGCCGCTCTGCAGACAACCTCCTTGTATGGTTGAAGGAGTCACAGACGGCGCCGTATCTGCGTGATTGCATCATGGAGTATGTCAGGGGTCAAGGTGACCTGCAGTTTCAGGGAATTTGTGAGGCAAAGGGGAGATTCTTACGGCCGCTTGGAGTCTCGCAGGACAAAATTGGCTGGAGGCGATTCATGGAGGGGATGGTATCGAAGGAATTTGAACAACAACACGAGGCTACATATCAGGCGGGACGATCAAGACTATCTGGGAAGGCCTGTGTATGCCACCTGGTACAAAGACTGTTGGAGTTTACTCATGGGATTTGGATTTACCGTAATGCACTCATGCACGACAATGTCTCTGGGCTTCTAGCATCGGAACGCAAGGAGGAGCTGCTGAAATTGATTGCAGAGCAGCAGGAACGCGGTGAAGACGGCCTGGAGGAGGAGGATCGATGGCTGCTGGAGGTTAATTTGGATGATTTGGAGACTACT
>JALLBJ010000894.1:0-10319 GCA_036940105.1 Skeletonema potamos | reverse complement strand
TCCATTTGGCTGGCATTCCCATTTACAAAAAAGGTCCCGGTATAAAGCTATCCAAGCAAGGGCTGTACTGTTGTGGCTGTGGCTGGTTGCTTTCATCAGTCGATCACAAACACGATTGTTCATCCTCGCCGTATACCATTGTGTAACCGTAATAATGATGAGTTCCCTCATAATCATCACCATGTTGCTGTAGTATTACCAGTATTCTCCTCATCCAACTAATATTGTCAGAGTTCAATTCAAAAGCATCCAAAGATGTGTAAGAATACAATCGCCACCGTCCCATCCTCCAACCGATCAGGTTCCCGTTCCCGTCCCTCTTCGAGCCGTTCCAAGTCTCCAGCTGAGGCTTCGTTTAACAACAATACCACATCCAAGAAGGAAAAAGTAGTTTCCAAACCAGCTTTTCCATCTGCAAAGTTTGATAAAAATGGATACTGCATCAAGCATGCCACAGTGAGGCTAGCTGAGCAGATCCGACAGGATGGGCGCTTATTGTGGAAAGAGGTCAAGATGGTGAGTTACAGAATTATTGATTTGCTCTTTCTCTCTCTCTCCCAATTCATTTCTAGCATGCCGCATATCATTTCCTCACATATCTCACTCTTGCGTCCTGCGTTTTTCGTACAGAACTGCCCCAAATGCGCCTCGGAACACCACAAATCCCGACGTGTCACATCTCTCGGTGGTAAGGGCATCGTCAAGCGGGGTCGGACCGTTCATGGTCTGTCCAATCCTCTCCGAGACACTCAGAAAGGTGGAAAAAACATGGATATTGAGTATGATACACCATTCGATGATCTGGGCCGTTGTCATCATCACCCCCGTGTGCAAATGGCGACCAAGAAGGCTCGTGGAGGCTGGAAGGTTATCATTGCTGCATGTCCCAAGTGCATTGAGGCCAAGTATGACGAGGATTGTAGTGTGACAAGTAGTAAAAGTGGTGGAAGCAGCCGCCGCTCAAAAGGGAGGGATGTTGATGATGGAAGTGTCTCTAGTAGGTCTAGCAAACGGAGTGTGACATCTCGCAATGCTTCGGCTACTCCAGGTGGGAAGTTCGATAAGAATGGATGCTGCACCAAACATCCATGTCTGCAAATTGCCAAAAAGAAATTGCTTGGTGGGTGGAAAGAGTTCCGCGTCTGTCCCAAATGTCTTGACCCGAGCTACGATGACATGAGCGAGGTGGCTTCTGTGTCATCGAAGCGATCTAATACATCATTTCGCTCCACTGGAAGCAGGAGTGTAAAAAGTAATGCATCCAGAAAAGGTGGTAGGAAAACAGACAGGTATGGAATGCTACCGTTTGACGAAGAGGGCTACTGCCATGCGCATCCGAGCGTTCGGATTGCGAAGAAGAAAGCGTTGGGTGGTTGGAAGGTAAGTATTAGAGGAATCAGCATACATGTATCAAAAACGTCCTTTTTTCCAACCATCTCACATAACTTTGCGTGTTCTCAGGTCATTCATGACATTTGTCCAGATTGTGCACATGATGCATCCTCTAACGTTGGCTCTACCCGCTCCCGCAGTTCATCGCGCAAATCATCTGGCACAGGTCGGTACTATGATGACTCTGGATCTGAGGCTTCTTCCTTCAAATCTGGTCGTTCCGCAAGCTCGTCGAGGTCCAGGAAGAAGAAGATCCGTGTGAAGGCAATGAAGTACCACGATGAAAGTGGTAAAGAGGGGAGGTACTCTGGTGATGTCAATGAGGACCATCAACCTCACGGTCAGGGTAAGATGAAATACAAAGATGGGACTGCGTTTGTTGGAGTTTGGAGTGAGGGTAGTCAGGTCCACGGCAAGAACTATAGCAGCAACAGCAGCAAAAGTGGTAGCTCTGATAAGGATAAGAAGAAAGATGATTGGTCGAGTGGGAAACGAGATGCTGAGGGGGGCAAGAAGGTGGTGAAACGAATGAAGTGGTTGGATTACTATGGCGACCCAGGAGAATACACAGGAGAGGTAGATATTTTTGGCATGCCAGATGGCAAAGGTTCTATGAAGTATGATCACGGATTAATTCAGGACGGATATTGGAAGAAGGGACAATTTCTTGAAGGAGGTGATGTCGAAGTTGGAAAGAAGAAAAATAATGCAAAGGCGACTAAATCTTCTCGAAGGATGGAGCCTTAATGTAGACGCGGGTGTTCTGCAGCTTGATCTGTTCTGTTGCGCAAAGTTTTCCAAGCATCTGCGAGTAGGTTCAATGGTACATAGTAAATTGTTTGTTCGTAGGAGTTTCTGAAGCCATTTTGACCTTTAATGAATTGTTTTATCTACGCATGGGAACCTTCTCTACGCCTTTCGTTTCTTCCCTGAAAGCTTCTCATCTCGAACCCTTTTCGTTGCTTGAACTGCATTTTCAGCGGCCCCTTTATACCGAGCAACGAATGTTTTGACTTGGAACTTTCGCATGCATCCGGCGTAATTCATGAATCGAACTTGACGAAGGAAAAAAATCTCAAGTTAGAATGCATGCAGAGATTCGTGACATTACAAGTGTCTTAAGGTGAAAACAACCAGACAAAGTACTCACTCTTTCCAAAAACAGGACGCTCCTTCCAGCCCATATCATGCACTCCCATTATCGACCACCCGACGCCTACAAATCCATTAGGATCGTTACCATCATACGCGTATCGATCATTGAAATACTGAGCGGTTGCCAAGGCATAAGATGGAGACACTGTCCATTCAAGGACCTTCTTCGCCCAGTACATCCTCAAAAACCCATGCAGGGTGCCTTCATGCACAAGCTGAAGCTGGGCCGCATTCCACAAATCGTCATGCGTCCTACCCTTCTCGAGCTCTTTCCACGTGTACAAGTATTCTCTTTCATCTGTGGCATGCAATTCGAGACTTTCCCTAGCCCAATCGGCTGCTCCACACAAAGAATCTTGATTTGAGGCACATTAACGTGTGAGAATCGAATGAAAGCAAAGCTGCATATACGCATTAAAAAAAGAGAGAGAAGACTTACCATAATCATCTCGAGTGTAGTAAACATAATTGTCGCTTAGCTCGCGTCGGACTACCCCTTCTTCGATGTAAGCCGCCGTACCGTTAGGGTGCTTTTTCAACGCACGTACATCTAAGGCCAAGCGCTGGAATGACACATGGCCATAGTTGATCCAAGGACTGAGGTTGCTGCATACGCTTGGGAAATTAGGGTCATTGCGAAGCGAGTCAAAGTTTCGTAGTCCATGTTGCGGAGAAGAGCAGAACGCCTGAAAACGTTCCATTGCCGCTTCATGACCAGCTTTCATGGATGGAATATGAGCAATTGAGTCGTCTAAATTCAAATATTCTTTCAATTTTTCCCAGTCGTACTCGTTTTTTGGAGTAGCTCCATCTTCGATGTGGTCGTTTCCTGTAAAATGAGGAAACTGTGTGCAATAGTCGGCAAACACATTGTTTATTTTTGGCCGTAATGTTCTTGCTCCAACTTCTCTTTTGGGCGAGGCGATCCACACAGGCACGATGTTGTGTGCGTCGACTTGATACAATGGCACATCAGCCTGTTCAAACAATGGAGCTGCTTGATCTTCCGTGTACTGGCGAGGTAACCTCAATGGACTCATATCACAAACCACAGCAAGAGCGTTATGAGATAATGATGTACAATGAGAATGAACTGTTTCCCCGACAGCCTCGCGTGATGTTGGGCAAATCACATCAAATGGAACCTGTGACGATGACAATTCCTTAGCAACTACCTGTAGCCCATCCAACAAAAAAATACCATGTCGCTCAGTCATTGTCATTTGTGCTGGATCAGGAGGAGAACAATCCTGCCCCTCAGTGGCATTTTCACTCGGAGGAGGGGGGAGTGCGTAAACCACTCGCAGAGGAACTTGATTTTGCACAGCCAGACTTTGTGCAAACAGCAAAGCCCAGTTATCGGATGTTCTCACATCGCGTTGCATCCAATAAAAGACGCAAGGATTTTTCAGAGATTTTTTCTCACGAGGGAGGGGAGTATTAATCGTGAGAAGTTTGCTACGAGTTTTATCAAAATCAGCGGTGATTAGACTATCTGGGGCGTGAGGGATTGAGCAGGCTGGGGCTACCTCCGTCTTTTTCTTCCCCTTGGTGGATGACATCTTTCCGTTTCGTTTGGATTTCGTCTTCTTCTCAGAAGCAGTTGTTGTTATCCCCCTGACAGCTTCCGTTGAACTCGTTGCTTTTCCTTTGGCGTAAAGCACTGGTATTTTGCCTGTGAAATAGTGACGTTGGTGACGACTATGATTTTTATTGGCGAATGCTAATGATGTTGAGTGGTGCTGACGAACGAAGTTGTTCTCCACCTTTTGGGAGAAGGTCACTGCAGAACAAAGCGGCGTTGACTTGGATGAATAGTAGAGGGCCCAGAAAATACTCCTCTGAGCACGAAGGCGCATTGGATTTCGTCAAGAGTAGGAGACGCCTGCTGCTACTTTGTCGTCGGTTTAGATTCTCCTCACGTCATCGTCACTGCTCAATATGTAGATGGAAATAATCTGGCGGGCTCATTTAGGTGGAAGGTGAAGGACTCTTGCTTCGTCTCTTGTGTGCTACTTATGTTACCTACTGCATCTAGCCAGTAGCTTGCAACTTTCAACTCATCTCAAGCATCATCAAACACCAGATGATAGAACTCATAATCATCAAGGGCTGGATGATATGCATACAGCTGTGACACATCTTTTCTTAGCAATGTTGAGATAACAACCCTCATAATCTATGTGGACACCTGAATGAAATTTCCATATAAGATGTCTATTTTGTTGCCCAGGATACATAGACATCAACTTAATAAGGCAGATTCTTTGAAGCAAGCTAGTTTATAGCTCTACTTATCTAGATACAACTCTTACTTCTTTACAAATCATTACAGCTCAAAGAAATCCATGTATGCCGCGGAACACACAGATATCGGCTCTTTAAAAAACGATGGAATCCAACTCCATCTGCCCCGATGCAGTCTATAATTGCAGAATATGTCATCTATGTCATCTTTCGTTTCTTTGCCATTTGCAAGAAGGAAAAAGTTTACTTCCACCTCGACTGCCAATTTGTATCCAGATTGCGATTTTGGTATTACCGATTGTATTTCTATTCCATGTATGCTATTGGTGCCACCAGCATTGCCATTGTTATAATTCTTTCCATTAGATAATTTGAATCTTCCCTTACTAATGTTTTTTGGGATCCAATCATTCAAGTCACTCATGCTCAATGATGTGAGTAGTGGTTGATATCCTGCAATGTTGAGAAACATATGGATTCCTCCAGGTTTATATGGAGGGTAATCCCTGGAGGATGATGGTACCAGTCCATTCAATATCCCGATAGATCCAGGTGCAAACGTTTCGAATTCCACTCTGCCTATGTTGTTGTCGGTATCCATATTGTCATAATTATTATCATTCTTATTTGTTGTGAACGGTGTTATCGGCACTGATGCACGACAGTCACCCTCCTCAACACCCGGGCGTATCGAAGAGTATGTTCCATCGGGACGTGGTTGCCAAACTTCCATACTTAGTTTGGTCGTTTCGGTCTTCCTTGCCGCACCGGTGCAGGAATAAAGATTTCCACGGACGACAATGGGCACCCAATCTTTGTGCTCGCTACGCCAGAATGGCCAAGGAGCAACTTTATGCAGTTGGTTATCGTTTGATGATGATTTATTGCAGACACTTGTCTTTTGGGGGGCGTTCGGTTTGTATGCCTGCGTTGTTTCTCCCCCTCCTTGGGAATAAACAAATACTAATGATGATGTGTCAACCTTATTGCTGGGCACAACAAGACGGCCGTCGCATACATTTTTATGCACTGGATGGTCGTCATTATAGTCGTCGACTGCCTCACCACCGGTCGTCCTCCCCAAGACCAAGACGGCGACACCGCACCACAAGAAAGTCGATAATAATACCATCATCCACAAGTTATTGCCATGACTGCTCGCGTGATGTTGATAGGTTCCCAGAAAAAATCATAGTCTAAAAAAAGGAAAAAGTAGCGAGCGCTGGAGGTGATGAGTGATGAGAGGGGGGGGTGGCCCCATTGATACTGTGTGGGTTGTCGGCCGTTGGCCCAATTATCATAGTTGCCACGGCCCTTGAAAATTGAAACTCACATGAAAGATGGTATTGTACTTATTGTAATCAGAATCGACCATTGAAGGGGAGAAACGCGTCGTTTTCTATTCTTCAGATTTCATTTTTTTTCGACCCCATTACTTATCATACCACATGAGTCGAATGCGATGGACGTTGGAGCATGTAGAGTCTTGTGAGGGTTCTAGAATATTATACATTGAGAGAGACCATAAGCTACAACAACATTGGCAGGCACGATATTTCTTCTTAATGATGCGTGTGCTCTGCGGCTGCTCATAAAGAGGTCATTAAAAAGCAAAGGGTATACTCGTACATGTGGGAGATGGTTCAAAATGCCACAAGCGACGACGAAGATTTTTCCTCTGAAGATATTGATGCTCTCTACAACCTGATTGATGACTCATCGACAACAGCAAACTGTAAGAATTCTTTTCATACTGGTGATCATGTTTGGATGTGATGTGAGGCAGCGAGAGGGGTAAGGTACCAACACCACGAATTTTCTCTATGCCGCCGGGCAAACAGAACCTCACGATTGCTGATTTCACAGCTCCTGATAGTGGAACATTCGCCATTCCGGACAGTATAGCAAGTGGATCATTGAATTCACATCATCGCTCACCCCATTGGCATGGAGTGCTTGTTACGACATATGACAATGTCTCGGTATGGCAAAACGAGGAATATACAGCATCAAATAGCTTTCCGGATGAAGATGTTGTAGTCATACAGAGAGTGAAATTTTATTGTCAAACCCGCATCTTATCCCCAAGTATGATTTACTGGAATCCAACTGTGAGACAGTGGCAGTGTGGTGCAAGACGGGTTGCTTCCGTACCTTTCAAGTGGCTGGATTGGTAGAAGGGGGGAAACGAAATAGTGCCACCGTGGCCGCATCTAGCGTTCTGGCAGCAACTTTGCTAGGACCACTACATTCTCGGCTTTGCTCTTGAAAGAGAATAGTAATGAAAGTATGTGGAAGGATCCTGAATGATGAGTTTCAGAGGTGTCAAGATGGACAAAACAACCAAGCTTGCATTATACTCTAAGGAAAGGGGGTGCTTTCCTACAGAAGACTTTCAAATCCTTGTCTCGTCAAGACCACATCATAAATGCAACCCACACACAATTCTTCCTTGTGGGCCAAGTGAAATATTATACAGTGCAAGTGAGATTAAAAAATGCAGTATTAAACAAAGTACATAACATGTTATAGTGTTACAAACGACCAACGCATCGGGCTTTCTCATGTTGGGCTCAAAAAAGTTGCATCAATACTCGACCTGAGCAAATAAAGCCCCCCGACAATCAAGATCCCTCCACCGAACATGGGATCAATATGTACTCGTCCATCCGTCATCGGTGTATGGTAGGTGTTCAAGTAATGGCCAAGGAAGTATAAAGCAAGAACGATCGGGGCGATATGATTTGTGAAGCTATGTACACTTTTGTCATTCTTGACCGACTTATCTGTTATACTAAGAATTGGGTCATCAAGTTTTATCAGAGTGTCTCTGTGATTATGAATCTGTTGCACGTGCAAGAATAACGGTAACGGTTGCCGGGCAGAGACACAGGTGACTTTTGTATTGGCAATGAAAGAGCTAACACATGGAACGAGTACGAGGAGAATTGCAAGAGAATTTTTCATGATGGTTGAAATGCTCGGTTTTATTATTTTTTATGCGATCTCGACTTACTATTGAAGAGAACCCTAAATATCGCAGTGAAGAGCACATTCTAAAAATGAGAACGCTGGCTGAAACCTCTGAAAACTGAAAACGTTTCTGTCAAGGACGGAAAGAACGGGAAGGAGGAAACTTGGTACCGTATTGTACTATCATAAAAGTGGGCTGTTTCTCCTAAAAGTTTTGCCGTTACATACATCATGATTCATGATAACCTCTTGTACAACCATGGTCTGTTGTTGTTTGTACACATCATAGTACCAAGCTTGTGTTTTAGTTTTACCAAGCTTACAACAAATCACACTCGCCATTAACACATACCATACGATGATGACAACATGGCGGACTATCCGCCTTCGCAATGCCGATGGCACATCGTCAGTGTACAAAGTTCACGATGGCGTAAACATGCATGATCACGGTGATTTCTCTTCATCGATGTCATCTGCATCATTACCTCCCGAAGTAATAAGTATCCAATACGGTTATCCTGGCTCTCCCATGCCTGACACTTCAATGGATACAGCGTCTTCATATTACGGGCAAACATTATTCTCAGCACACACGCAACAACCTCACGGTCAATCACCCAATTCCACCAAAAAAAGAAAGAAGAGTGTCAACAATTGTGCAAACAAATGCAATGCAACCAACAGTCCATTATGTATTACATTTGGAGTTATCTTATCATCATTGGTAATCATCGGGTATGTTTGTTTAATTGTGTTCTTGATTCCGGGGAGTACAAAGAATCGCTGGAATGAACAACAGGACGTACTATCTTCTACAGCCACAGCTGTTTCCACATTGGGTGGTGATGGCAGCAATCATATTCAGCAACAACTTTCAAAGCAGCATTTAATGCAGAATGGCATTTTTATCGGGGACTCTTCTCCTGTGATGACACGCTCGTCTACTTCTACTATCGATGGTGCTGGGATTCCTAGGGGGCGTTCTTATAATGCCATTGTGACCATACTCGATCCAACAGCCGATGCTCCACAGCAAGATCAATCGTCTCAGTTGCTGAGAATGATTTCAAATAGTCGTGTTAGTCGAAAAAGCGACGATGCGGGTGAGCCAGTGAGAAGACTCAGGAGGCGTAAACGAAAGCAAAAGTTCGTCTGAAGAGACAGGCACTTGAAGCCATTCAATCGTATGTAAGCATATTATAGAAGTTTTGATCCCCTTGTTAAATTGATAATTGAATTAACTGAACTAAAATATCATGCGCTTGAACAAGTTCATCTTCCCGACATCCTTGCCAATTGTGAGTATCCAAACATGCAAATCCAAGAAACCATATTCCCAATCACTGCAGTCAATGCTACTTCTGGATATATCCTCGCCTCTTCATCAAATGCTAACACTAAGATGATCAGACCATTGATAAAGGTTAAACAAAATAGAATCCATGCGGCTATTAATAACCCACCGAGGCAACAATTCTTCTTCTTGCTGTTGTCACCCTTTAGTCTGTACCTCATTCCAGCATAAAAAGACAGAAGGAATGCAATACTGAACATAAGTATAGAAGCGGCACCCATCCCTAATGCAACAGTTCTGTGTACTACTAGATAGTCCATCATGTGCTCATCAAGGCCTCCGTCCTCGTTATCGTTGTTGTTGTTATTCATTGAACTTTCAAATACATCGTATATTTTGGCGACGCAAATGAAGCCTAAAATAGTCGCTATGACAAAAAAAATCACTGAGACCAACGACACAGGGTGGAATGGATTGGCTGGAGGAGGATCTTCCTTGGCTTTGGTTGACGGCGGAGGAGGAGACTTCCCTCCTTCTTTTTTCTGATCTGGTTTCTGATCTGGTTTCTGCTCTCCACCATTAATGATTATGACAGGTGGCTGTGGCTGCTGATGAAAACCACCATAACCGCCCATACCCATACCCATACCTCCCATAAACGTCGGCATGGGTTGCGGCTGCGGTATTGGAAAAGGCATAGGTATGTACATAGGCTGCGGTGGTGGCGGCTGTGCATATGGATACCCCACTGGACTCACATGATTCTCGTTGATATGGTGCACGTACACACGACGAGGACCATCGTGAAAGTTGTCGAAGCTTTGTCCCGACATCATCGCCGTCCACATAGATCTCAGTCAGATGAGAGCGAGAGATTATTTGCGCAATTACAGATTTGTTTCGACGCCAATATGTTGTTTTATGTATGAGTTGTTCGAGATATAAAGGATGGCTTCCGTAAGCAAGACACCCGCCCAGCGAGCGAGGTGCTTTTTTGCTTGGATGGTGTGTATGTGCTGAAAGTGGCGAGCAGAGACAACGTATTGTGTACCATAACGACCATTTTAACGAAGTTTGTCGGCAGCAAGTAATGGAACACTCATTTTATTTAACTACACACGAAGGCTTAGGGTGGCCTCGTAAGTAGAACCATACTAATTCCGGTATATAGGTAATAGATTTTGCCGCCGGAGGATGTGAACTTAAGAAAAATTTTAGAGTTATTAACGGCGGAATTGGTACTTTGAACCTCGAT
>JALLBJ010000893.1:0-10364 GCA_036940105.1 Skeletonema potamos | reverse complement strand
GAGTAGAATAGATCATAATTTGTTTGTAGGAACGATTATCACAACATGTCTACACCATGGGCAATCCCCCGGAGGAGCCGATGGACCTCGGGGGCTGCCACGGCGTATTTAAATAATCTTGATGGGGGCCCTGCGGTAGTGGTGACACACGATCTCGGTAGTTTAACTGCCAGTTTCGTCATTAACAACATTATTATTTAAGGATTTTCGAAAGAAGCTTTAAGCTTTATGGCACTCTTCATTGGAACACAAACTATGCAACAGAGTATTGGTTTTGCACAAATCAAGATAGCTTCTTTTCAATCCAACTCCAGCCCACCCGTTCCTGTCGTCTTCAATTCTTGCTTAGTTTGATTGCATAGCGCTTTATGGAATTGACGATGAATCTTTTGGCATTGAACATTGCAATATCTGACTGACCTACACCCCGTACATGTCTTGAGCGCATCACTCTCCTTACCACACGACGCACAATGCGTTGAATTGAAGTGTCGTAGAAAGTAATCTCGTCGAGTTGCCGATTGAATTGGTTTGTTTGTACCCTGTGGTTGACGGTCGGGCTCCATTGCCAACCTCCACCCGAGATTATCGGAGTATCCCATGTGCAATATACTCTTTAGGCAATCCACTCCCTTGTAATATACTGTCGAGAGAATTGGGTCATCGGTGGGATATTTCTGTGGATCCGACGCCTCAAATGCGTTATGAATCAGGACAATTCCAACCATGGTAACTGTCGTCCAATCACAAGCTATAAAGCTGTCAATTGCAGCTCGACCCTCGTTGGCAATCGCCTTGACTTGGACTGACGCAGATTTCTCCTCGAGAGATGGACCTCCTACAGCTGCGGCGATTTGTGCAAGTGTAAGTTTCTCTGGCTGAGTAGGAAGCACTTCAATATAGTCTTCCATCATTTGACGGAGCTGAGTTTGTCGCTCATGGATAGCATCAACTAGATCTTCTGCCTCGATTCTATACCACATACTAGCAGCAAATCCTTTCATGGAAGGCGACACAGAGACGAGATCGACAAATCGATGTAGCCGTTCCAATTGTGTCAGACTAGGTGGCGGCGGCGGCAGGTGTTTGTAGATGTAATCAATTCCATAGCTTACGTCTTTGCATTTGCACATCATAAAGTGATCATCACAACGACCACAAAAGATGAAGGACTGTGGAGGATTGTTAGGGGGCGAAAAGTTGATTGATCCTGAGGACATGGTGTTCGTTTATTTATCGTAACAGAGCTTTGTTTTGGTTTTCATTCATTTCTACAGAGAGCTAGAGAGGGAGCTTGAGGTCTGCCAAATGGAAGAGGTTGCCATGATTTGAGTGAGAGGGGAGCGCCTTTCTGTGAGAGGAGTTCGCTTCTCGGTAGACTTTGTATGTACATACTTACCTACATACTTACCTACATACTTACTCCTACAACATACATATGTATTGTGACAACGCCGCGCACTCGAAACGGCACTATCCCAAATTTTGGCATGTTTGGCGCCCAAAATTGTCGATCCTTCTTGTGGCTCTCTAAAAATAAGTGTAAAAACCCACCAGCTCAAAGTACTATTGTGGTTAAGAGCGCACTGAAGTACAAAGGCAGTGATGGGGCCAATAATGCAAGCACGAGTATCTCCAGCAGCTGCGGTAGCAATATTCCTCCTCGTCGCCGCCCATCACCTCGAAGGCACCGTTGCCACTGCTTCTGGTGGCTACGAGTACTTGGGATTTGGCGGCTGTCGAGACAACAATGGGAGTGTATATTCGAATATACGTCTCACCGACGCTACAGCCACTCGCGATGATTCTTCATGTGGACAATCATGCGATGTATTCCGCTCATCGGGGACGCTGAGAGGATTTGAATGGCTCATTGTAAATGGATCTAGTAAACGCTGTTATTGTCTCTTTGATGCAGGATCCGACGTAAAAACAATGGCGCTAGAAAAGGGAGGAGACGGTGCTACTTGGAAAGGAGACAACGAAGGAACCGGAGAGATTTCTTCCGTTGAAAATGTCGGAATTGATTCTTATTGTCACAAATTGGTGAGTATAATGAAACAATCCCTCGCTTTTCTTCAGTTGCATCATGTTGTAGCGCAGCGTTACATGTTTCAATCTAACTTGATCAACCGACCTCGCGCTGCATCGTGCCATCATTCTCGCAGGTTCCAGTCGTGAGACTAGGTGACATTGATGTATCCCCGTCACCAACTCTTCAACCTCAATCGATTGAAGAAATCTTCGAAGACATCTTCGGAGAAGACGGCGATGGAGTATTTACCACATCTCAAGTTGACGATAACTATTCATATGGATACAATCATCAACAAAGCGCTTCTCCATCACCTACTCTCAATGCAACCAAAACACCCAAGGTATTTGCCGGGAATGCGGGAAAAACTTCCAAAAATAAATTGGCCAAATCTTCGTACTCTATGTCAATGAGTATGGAAGAGTGCTCAAAGTCGAGTAAGCCAAGTTCTGAAAAGTCGTTGGTTGAAGATGGATACTTGTGGAGTAGTAGCAGTGGTGGCGGAAGCTATGAGATATACGAGAAGAAGCCGTCACAATCTATGAGAACTAAAACAACCAAGCTTTGTTCATCCAAATCAAGTAAAGGTCTATCGTATTCGATAGTGGAGGGCAAGGCGGATAAGGGCGGTGATGATGTTGCTTTAACGATTTTGGAGCAGATGCGATATAAGATGGGAAATGGAGGAAGTAGGAGTGTCAGAGTAGAGCTGCTTCTTATGATGACGTCGATAATGGTTTCATCGTATCTTGTGTGGTAATGGGCTGGAGGGGTCAGAGAGGTGATGTTGTTGGTCCTATTGTGATCCAAAATTGAAACCTAGATACATTGAATCGTTGTTTATTTGCTGCTGGTGATGTATGAGGTGTAGGTGGATGTTGGGCGGAGAGAAGAAGGCAAAGAAAGTGTAGTAGAGTCAGAACTTGTTCTTGAAAGATGACGACACAGACTGACTAGAGAGTAGTAAATTAAAAGTTTAAAGGTCCGGTCTGATGATTATTCTCTTGAGTACAATAATTATTGTTGTATTTGCTCACTACACATCCAACCAGAGCGAAAATATTTTCCCCCCTGTGTCTGCCTCCATCCAACCTGGCCCCTCCCGCCCGCAAAAAGTGGTGAACGGAAAATCTGAACGGAAAATCCCAACCCTCCGCCCCTCTCACTCTTTCTAGAGAGAGCGCTGCCTTTGATTGAAACTGTCATCAACTATCTGACTGAAAGAATAATAATAATAATTATTATTATTCTTATTATTGTGCTGCTGCAGTGCCCATAATAATTGCCGACGCCGCAGAAAGCGAGATGAATTTCAACTTACACGTAGAGGGAACATCCATCCCCATCATCCTCACTTATGAACAGTGCACATCAACAACCTGGGGCGCACTCTGCCAAGATGTGGTCAATAAGTATCTCACGTCGGTCAATGCTAGATTGGTTTTTCAGGCTTTGACCAAAATTAGTCCGAAAAAGCGTTTTACTCACTACCTGATTCGCTTCGGTGATGGGCTCGCCACCATTTTCCACATCAATTGGTCATCAACGAATATCCCCAGCTACGAGCGTGTCCCTGTCAAACGAGAACATATTGGGGCGACTATGATTCTTAAACCAAGAGTAAGTGAGGCGTTGCAAAATATGGCACAACCTCATCTTCTCGTGCGTCCGGTGGGGGAAAAGGGCTACCCCACTAGTGTGCATGTAGATCTGTTGATGACTACACAACCATTTCCATATGACGAAAATCGCGTGTCTGTGGTTTATCTTACAGAGCATAATAGCTTGCTTGGGTGTGTGGACACATTTAGCATCGTTCCAGCGGACGGAGTTAATAACATTCTTCCGAAGGACACCAGTATGCCAAAAGCTCCTTCTGCTGATGCTGCCATCGCCGCCACTGCAGAACCGAGTGCAGCGAACGGAAAGAAGCGCAAGGCTCCATCAAAGACTGAACCTGCTCCTCCTACTCAGACTAATTCGAAGGGTTCGAAGAAGAAGAAGAAGAAAGAGGAGACCTCGAAATCCGATAATGATGATGATGAAAAGAAGCCGGCGGCAAACGGGAAGGGGAGAGCCGCAGCGGCTGCAAAAAAGAAGAGTCCACCTGAAGAATCTGCTGCAAAGTTGAAATCGCCCCCTAAAAAGTCCGGTGCCGATATGATTCGTTTGTACGAGGAGTCCAAAGCTAAAGAGCCGGAAAAGTCATCAGCAGCTAAATTTTCCAATACGGCTTCTATCCCTCAAGTGATATCCTCGAAAAAGACCACCAAAACATCGCCAAAGAAAAATAATGGAAAACCGAATGCAGGGAATAGTGCAAAACAAGCTTCTGCTGCTGCTGCTGCTGCTGTTGTGGCTGAAGCGAAATCTGGAGATGATAGGGTCCCTTCTGCAGATGTTGGCAATCAAATGATTCGTTTGTACGAGGAATCCAAGGCGGCTGACGAGTTGAAAAAGTCACCAGCAGCTAAATCATCAAATACGGCTTCTATTCCTCAAGTGATATCCTCGAAAACGACCACCAAAGCTTCTCCAAAGAAAGATAACGGAAAACCGAATGCAGGGGATATTGCAAAACAAGCTTTTGCTGCTGCTGCTGCTGCTGCTGCTGCTGCTGCTGCTGTGGTTAAGGAGAAATCTGGAGATGATAGGGCTCCTTCTGCAAATGTTGGTAGACAAGATAATGGTCTTTACAAGGAGTTCACTGCCGAAGCAAACGCGGCTGAAAAAGAAAAGACGCTATCGAAGAAGAGTGAAGATTCTACCAAGTCATTGTACAGGAAGCAAGCCAAAAGGTCGTCAAAGAAAGACAGGGCGAAATCAGATAAGGGAGAGAGTGCCAAAAAGCCACCAGCCGCAGGGGAAGGGAAATCGGCCAAGGAGAAACCATCCAGAGAAACCGATGCGGACGGAGCCAAGGCATCCAAGAAGCGTAAGGTTCCGACCGGCGGTGAGTTATCGGATGCTCCCAAACCTCCCAGCAAAAAGAAGGCCAAAACGGCCAAGGCGGATGGGTCAACACCCTCAAAAGTATCGTTCACTGCTGACACGAAGACAATAGATGCTACCGAAAAAGTAAAACAATTGAAGAAGCCGAAATCTTCAAAAAAGCTTGCCCCATGTCGCGTGTGTGATGGTTGCAAGGCACCACCATGTCGCAAATGTAGCTCGTGCACTGCTAATCCGAAGGAGCGGTGTAAGAGGCGTCATTGCAGAAGTCCTAAGTGGGTGGAAAGGGCTGAATACGAGGCTACTAAAGCTCAGAAAAACCAAGGCTAGAACAATGTGTGGGGCTTTAAGCCCAAAGATCTGTCGAGACACTCCATCGGAACTGGCCGTAGATTCTTCTGATGGGTGTAATTTGACAAACTCCACTACTCTTCTGGTGACTATCGGATGTGGAATATTTATTGCAGAAGGATGACGAGGAGGCAAGAAGTAGGTGTGGCATTCATATTAGATGTTTCACTGTTCGTTAAGTGAGTTATTGACATGAAATCTCAACTTGAGCTCGACCAAGCATATCCTGAATCAGATTCCTTATCCGATGGATGGGCACAGTATCCTCCCTTGCACAAGCTGTGAACGGAATAATGCTCAATATTTATACTCAATTAATCCCTAAGCTCGACGTTGAAGGCAGTGAAGGCATGTCCGATCAGCGGGTAGGTTTAGAAATGCAGAGGTAATCTCAAATTCTGATCCGAAGACACTAGATTCGAGGAAAATATTCTCCGTGTCTCCAGACCCTCCTCCTTGAGGACATGATTTGTGCATCCATAGCTTCTTCATCTCTTGTGTTTTCTCTCCTTTTTTCTACAACTTTTTTGTGCAATCTTCAGCTGCCCCATATATATAATGCTAAATCCTCCATCTTGAGTTTAATTTGTGCATCCTCCACTGCCACTGCTGCATCGACTCAGCTTTGTCCCGTGCTGTACCCACACTCTATTCTTTTAGTTTGATTTGTGCAACCTTCAGTGCTGCATTGTTTGCACCATGCACATCCTCCATACTGCATAGTTGATTTTGATGGTTGCGTGTGGGTGTGGTGCATTTGTTCACTAATCGTTGCTTGAGTAGAATGGAGAAGGCAAAGCGCTGTTGTTTTAGGTTCTTTCGAGTGAAGGTGACGAAAGGGAGGAGTCGTTCAATAGATTTATTCTGCTCTAATTGGGATTCCAACGCTGACAGTATTAGCCCAAACTAAAGTTCGGGCAAGCGTACTCTGATATGATTATGTAACTATCGCTGCCCGCATTAAAGTTCGGGGACAGAAGCTCAGACAAAGCCACGATAGGATAATAATGGATTTAAACTCATGTCTCAATATGATAAGCAATCAATAGTGCTTTTAAGCTTGATAGCAGCAACTACTTTGATTCTACAAATCTTAACGTAATCGATGGCACATTATCAAAATAATGCCAATGACAAATCAAGTACCTTTCCTCACACATTGGCAGCCGAATCCTGACAGAGTATCTAAGCCCTAACTCCCACGGAAATACGAAAAAAATATCAAATATCGTTCTTCATGGACGTACGAGAACACAACCATTTGCTCCTCCTGACATTACCTTCTCCCATTCGCCCTCAAGCTTGTCAAAGCCCACTCGGGAGACGATTCTGGGTCTGATCTTGCCGACTTTATACAAATCAAGCAAAGAGGCCAGATCCTTTGTAAACAACTCCTTATCCTCATTGAAACTATGACATACATCATAGTCGATGGCCTTGTCGTTCGACTTTTTCCCACCGTCATCAAGGATGCCTGAGCCAAACTGATATGTCTCCGTCTCAGGGTGTGACACGTACTTCTTCTCGCATGAAGTTATGTTCGCCCTTACAAGGCGTGCGCCAGTCTTCATGACCTTGTGAAAGGATGGATTGTTATCGGGATCTCCGATTGTATCCACTATCAAATCCATCTCACCTGCCCATTTCGCCTCCCACGTTTCCTTCTGAGAGAATCCATACCAATAATGAGCTCCCATCTCACGGATAGTGCTCAAGTTTGAGCTCTGCGACACAGTATAGACAGTCGCTCCAGCATTCCTCGCTAGATCAACCAGAGCTAGCCCAACTGGACCGCCAGCACCAACAATCAACACGTTCTTTCCAAAAAGACGACTTCCCTCTTGCTCGTGCCCAGCATCGTTAGCGATCAAAGGACTTTCCTCTGCTTCAACACCGACAACTGATTCCAAACATTGATAGGCAGTCATGTACGATGAGAGCAGCGCAACAACGTCGATACCGATACTGCCTGCCTCTTCTGGTAGAGCAATCACATCCTCGGAGCTAATACACACGTACTGAGAACATCCACCCCCATACGGCAATACGGCAGCAACGCGTTGGTCTAATAAGAACTCTGCGTTCATTCCTGCACGCACGACATGGCCGACAATCTCATGTCCTGGCACCCAAGCTTCATCCTTCAACTCCTTGTTGGTGTCGCGGCGGATTCTTTCAAGACAGTCTCGTGTAGAGATAGTAGTAGCATTTACTCTAATGAGCACTTCATCTTTTGATAGTTTAGGTAGACATCCGTCCTTTCTCAATACAAGTCCCGCCCCTGGGCTGTATGAAACGTTGTGTGATTGGGCTTCTACGTCCGCGTCTCCTGCTTGCTGCTTTGGGCTGAATGAAACGTTTTGGGATTGAGCTTCTACGTTGCCCTGCCATGAACGTTTAATTTTTGCAACAATGAAGTCTGTAGCAACACAATCCATTTGAGATAAAACCTTGTCAACAAATGAATATTCTACACCCTCACCATCTCCCTCACCCTGATTGCCTTCCTCACCCGCTGCCTTTCCCCTCTCTTCTACCGCATTAGGACATGCACAGTTCATTTTGGCAATTCTGAAGTCTGCAGCACCACAACTCATAGTAGGAGACTCCAAAACCTTGTCAACGCACGAATATTCTACTTCCTTTCCTTCTTCCTCGTTATCACTGAAGACTAGATGGTGCAAATCACTGGACAGAAATTCATCCACATCTTCAACCGCATCAGGAAAAGCACATTTCATTCTGCAAAACACGAAGTCTGTGCATAAAACCTTGTCCACACACGCAATCTCTTCGTTTTTAGCATCGGTATTTGTAGAGGCCACATCTGATAACAATGACTCGTCGTCTTCCCTTTCGGGCAACGATTCCTCTGATGAGATGGACTTGTTATCATCCATTAGAGCATATGAACTACTCTTGTGTAGATTGTCAACGTCAAGAGTTTGGTGAGTTGCCTCCATGATGTCGTATTCAAACTGAGATGTCGGACTGCGTTTAGAAGGCCGTGTTTCGACAGCAGTTCCACTCTTGATTGGAGTAGCGAATTGAATCTCGGAAGAATTCTCCCCCAGTGCACTAACAGCTGATCCATCGCCATGCAGCATTTCGGTATGCTGAGATGGAGACGGGACGGGGCTTGGATTTTTTATGGCACGGAGAGCGGCGACTTCCATGTCATCCAATGACGGTCCTGTGCCTGCGACGGCCTCTTCCGCCGTTGCTAATGCTCGTGCGTTCGTCTCTGCCATGCTATTGCGGGCCGCCTCTTCTACCGCCGCCACTTCGGTCTCCTTCTCCACAATCTGAACCTCCTTGGCATCGCTATCGGATGTGATATTATTATGCGCCGCCGTGGTGTTGGCACCGATGGAAAGCTCGGCCTCCGCGGCTGTCGTCGTCGTCGCTCCTTCGGCCACCACTGCCTCAGCCTCAGCTGGTTTCTTTTTCTTCCAAAAATGCGGTCTTTTCTGTGCTGTCCACGGAGCCATCTTGAGAGGGTAATGAGATCTAGGATATAATTAAGTACGTTGGGGAATATTATGATGTATGCAGCGACCTCTGGAGAATATTATTATTTGTCGATTTGGTACGTTAGGCGGGAAGAAATAGGATTGTCGCGCTCTAGAGAGAGAGTACATAGTTTGGAGGGATCCCGCTCGCTTGGTGCTCTCTAGATATCTTCTTGTGGTCTTGTACATAATGATGTGTCGGTCTTGTAAAAAGGTGGTTGTTTGCTGTAAGTACAATAGTAAGTATGTATGCATGACCTCTCGAGAAGGCAACGCTGTGAACCACCTTTTTAACAAGACAACAGAGCGAACCAGGACCTGACCACAAGACTAGCAAAATAGCATGCAAGCGAGGGACTCCATAAAACTGCTGCGCGCGCGCGACAATCCTTCTTCCCGTACATAATAAGAACCAATCAATAAATGGCGGTACTTTTAGTTTGGTGATTGAAGAAGAAAGGAAAGGGTAGAGTAGCTCAAGAAGTCACAATTTATTAGCCCTCGGTCAGGCAAAAACAAAATTGGTCCACATAATGGGCCTAAAAAAGACCATTTTCAGTTCAATACTTTGAAGGCTTCTGATGGACCCAGTGTTTTCTAATACCGTCGCCTTAAATATTGCGGTAGATATTTGGTCTCTACAGTGTTTTAATTGCGTTTACTAGAGTGTCTATGGCCATGATCGAGGTGTTTGGCAGCCACTAAAATGGGCTCGAAGTTTAGGCCCATTTGGGGCCTAAAAATTGAATTGACTTCCTAAGTAGCATTCTAAGCGGATGCTTCCACTCTAGTCTCTTTTTCCTCCTCACCTCCAACTTTGAGCCCAAATCGATACTCTCCATGACGCCCTCTACTCCTATGTCCCCATCCCCACAACCGAAATGAATACTCCTATGTTGTGATGATTATCTCGATTTCCATATCATCGGCTACGTGTGTGTCGTATGGAGAGATAGGAATAAGCGTCTGTGGAGAGAAATAATACTAACCAGTAGGGGCTTAAAATCAACATATTCACTAAATTTACCTCTAATTTGGCCATGTTAGGAATGTTGCATTATACACACATATTTCACTAATGATATATAAATTATATGTTTGGTGTGACTTGGGCGACTTGAAACAATGAATGACTCTCCATTTTATTGCTTATCTACCTTATTGTTGATTGACATATTTTGCTTCTCTGACACAAAATTGGAGGGAGGTCACTGACATGTAAACCCCCAAATATCACGGATGTTATCAGCCCTACCTTACAAAAAAAGGAAATAGGAAAGTTGAGCACATCTACACAGCTGCTTCAAAATTAACGTAAATGCAGAAAAATCTAACCTCTCGAAAACGACGACGACGACGACACAATGCACAACATATGCACCATACAAATGAACCGTTTCCTAATAAAGTTAAAGTCATCATTGACACAACAAATATTGGGTACTACGCCTCTTTCATGAAATATCGTTCTTCATGGACGTACGAGAACACAACCATTTGCTCCTCCTGACATT
>JALLBJ010000892.1:0-14267 GCA_036940105.1 Skeletonema potamos | reverse complement strand
CTCTTCCGATCTGTTTGGAAGCGTCAGTAAAAACTTTCAAAGTATCAAATGTCTCCTCTTCCCCGACGAGAGGTTTTGAGGGTCATTTCTGTTATGAAATGGGCCTCGGGCATGAAATAGTGTCCCCAAGTTCATCTCGACGTGATTTCTCTTGACAGAAGCAAGACTTGCATTGTGCTAAAAAAGGGCATGTCACACGCACTTTACATACAGTTGCTGAAACTGAAACACCAGCCAGAGATTTTCATATCTGCCGCTGTGAAAGATCCCTTGTCGACTTCAGCTCTGTGTATTTTCGATACTGCAGGTTAATGATAACAGCCAGTGTATCACTTAGGAATAGTATTACATCAATATATAAATAATTGAGTAGTGTTTCAAAAAGTGAACTTCGAAGTTAGTACTCTAGTACACATTATGACGCAAATGCTCACCACCTAACCCCACATCAACACGAGCAAATGTAAATAGTCATTTTTTTAGTATCTAGTAATCCAGCTTTACTAAAAGTAGAGCTACTCCAAGCAGAGCGAGACAAAGTTGCCGCGAGTGTGTATTGACGGAATTGATAGTCGCCCCTTCTTCCCCGGAAAATGGCGATTGTACGAAATTGTACAGTACAATACTTTGTTCTAGATACAACGGCCACAAAAAATGAAAATCTTTTCGTCATCATTTTTGGACCACTAATACTTAGCACCATGACAGCCTACCATTCTATCAGTGTCGACGAGGAAGCCGCTCAGAATCCTCGCGCAAGTGTCAAGCGAAATGATCAACGAATCCGCTTCATGGCAGTTGGCTTTGTGGTCCTCGCACTAATGACAACATCACTTCGTTCACTTTTGCGACAGAATGCAGCTGCCAACAAGAAGTATTCCTCTACAACAACATCACAAACCACAGTGCGTAGTCGTCACATCAACGTGCCAATGCCTACGGGTGTCAATCTTGGATCCTGGCTGTCCCTCGAAGATTGGTTCTACGTCGGCGACAACGGTGCAGTAGAGGTGGCCAGCCCCGATGATGCCACAGCTGCTACGTGTCTACCTCCATTACACTTAGATAGTTCCACTGGTCCCCGATGGAATTCCGAAACAGACTTGTTACAGAACCTAGCCGAACATTACAAAAAGGAAATGGACGAAGACGACGAAAAACAATCAACACTCGGAGGATATCCAAACAACAGAAAACAGTCACTGGGACCTTGGGGCAAGGCTATCAGAACAATACACGCTTTCAGGTTAAGTTATCTTGATTTTGAGACGGAGTTGGAAACAATGGCCTCACTTGGGATCAAATATGTGAGAGTTCCGGTCTCATGGTGTTGGACTGATAATGATATCGATCCCGATATTAATCTTGTAAGAAAGAATGAAACGGACCCCAACAACGGGGATAATTGGATCTATATGGATGACGAGGAAGTCTTAAAGAAGTATACTTGTGTTGATCCTTTTTACGAGGGTGTTCGTTGGCCAGCTATTCCCCGAGGCTTGGTGCAACGTTTTTTACGTGCTTGTGCAGATCACGGGATAGGTGCAACGCTTGACATTCACACCTATCCTGGTGGCACGTCTATAGGGACGTTTAGCGGTGTATGGCCTCGTTACAGTCGATTCTGGACGCACGGTGACGTTCCAGCCTTGGATATGGGCGAAAAGCCTGATGTTGGGAGACGCATACTCAAAGATTTTATTGCCTATTTGGAGAGTTTGGCGGTCAAAGATCCACATGCTTTCCAAGGATTTCGTGCGTTGAGTCCAATGAATGAGCCCGCTCATCTGGCAGGCCTGTACAATGGCAAGAAGCCAATACGTACAGATCGAGAGACTTTCTTACCGCCACTGCCTTCAGACAAAGCGGCTGAATATTTGAATGAGTTGAATGCTGGTCTGGAATCCAAACCTCAGTTGACAAAAATACCCGATGGAAACCATCTTCGAGTAATGCTTTGGTTACGTGACGCCATTGACGCCTTTCGACAATCAAGCCTTCCATCTATGGGTAAAGAATTACATGTTAATGTGCACGAGAGTTTGTTTCCAGCTGATGTACTGCCCGAACAAAAGGGTAATAGTGATTACGGCCTAAATCAGGCTCCTATGCAACTATTTGGAGCTTGGTGGCGTGCATCTACAACACCAGAGGAACGAGCGAAATGGGCAGTATTAGACATTCATCACTACTATGCATGGGGCCCTCAATGCTCAGGAGCAGTAGAAGGTCCTCCAACTGGCCGTTTTGCCTGCTCTGACGATGAGCACAGAGAATTGGTTATTGATAAGTGCGGCGCATGGGCATCCGTGTATCGTTCCACTATTGAAAAGGAATGCGAAGAAGGACTTCGGTTGGCATCTGCGGAGTTCTCGGCATCTACTCATCACTCTGTTCGACATGCCTGCAATGATGTCACGACGTTGAAAATGGTGCTTGAAACTCAAGTGGATGTGGCAGTTGCTGCCGATGTGGAATTATTTTGGTGGTCGTATAAAATGCCCTACGGAGGTGCGTTTCGGTCGGCATGGTCACTAAAACACTTACTATATCAGTTAGATGTGTTACCACAACCGGATGAAGCTTTATTCCATTGTGGCGATCACGTACCACCAAAGGGAGAGCCGAAAGATGGTTCAATTTAGAAGATATTTTAGATAACAGATATTAGGGATTAGAGTCGACGGAGAAATTGCTTAAGGAAGACAGTAGATATAAAAGGTCATTTTCAGTCATTTTTTGTTCACAGTATATAGCTTGCGTTCAATTTGACTTTATTCTCGTTTCAGCCGTCTTGATTTGTTTGAACAAAATGACCACTTCCATAGCAATATACCCAAGATTACTGCAAGGCAATGTGCAATCGTTCCAATAACATCAAAAACTGCCGCATAGAAAACAATAGCTCCACAATCCAGAAATACAACAGCTCTTGCTACAGTCGATTGCTTTGACCTCGACTGCATGTGAGATGATGACGAAGGAAAATTCTTCTGCATGCACATACAGAGCCAACCGAACGTTGAGCACCAAATGATAGAAACGCCAACACAATCTGCTATGAAAAGGCATAGACATAATTGGAAAGCAACCACGAATGCCAACGAAATACACGATGCCATGGGTATTGCATTATGATGTTGTTCATGTATTGACACGGCAGCGACGTTGATTATGATAAGCAAGTAATTTAGAAGCGTATCGAACAAGTTGATCGTCACTTCTCGACCATCACATGCTGAGCTACCATCAATATTATTTGAGTTCAAGGCATTAATGCATGGCTGATCATAGACAAGGATGCAAATCAGTTGGCGGCAAATCATGTCTTCTCTTATGCAACACCATTGCTCGCCAGTATTTCTTCTTCTTCTCTATGGCAACTACTACTTGAGTAGCTGATAAGAAGATAAGAGGTACAATAGATAGCTGTCCAAGTTATATAACGACTTTTGTTCTCTTTCGTTTGAGGTGCGGATGTTGGATGTTGGATGTTGATGGAAAAGATACTATTACAACATCTATGGCGTCGGGCGGCAGCTGCCGGCTCCTCAGGAACAGTTAGCTGTAGGTAAACCTTTGCACTTATTTTCGGTTCAATAAGTTTACGAAAGCAAAAAGTTTGCTGAATATCTGCTTGAAGGTCATTTTACTTTTCTTCGTTTTTAGCCCACAATCGTCGATTTTTTACTTTTCCGTATACCTATTCAGCACACCTTCCATTTTTTTCACAACTTCAATGGCGTAGAACCAAAAGCGTTCGAGACTACATTTACTGCTTAATAACCCTTACGATGATCAGCCAAGTCCAAGTCCAAGCCGTCGTAGCCGCCGCAGTCCTTCTGTGGGGTTCCGCATACGTCGAATCTTTCCTCCAGCCCATTACCAGTACGGGCGCTGTAAGAACAAGAACCGCCATCATCACAAATGGGCATCAGCTGCCCGACAATGAACTTCAAACTGCCGAGGCACCTTCCACTTCGGCCACCGAGGCATCGTTGTCTACGATTTCTGGCGGCGCTGTCACCGCGGATGAGCTTGCTTGGCAAACAAATAATGCCTTTACAACAGCCTCCGACGACACATCACCTGCAGCCGCCGCCACCACTAAGTGGATCAAGCAAGATATCGAATCCCAGTCCACTGCACCATTTCCATTAGCCGATCAGGATCAGAAGAGCCAACTCCTTCTCACCAACGGGCCCATCCGTGGTCCAACCAACGTGCTAGTCTACGATACCACACTCCGTGATGGCACACAAATGGAGTCTATCTCAGTCTCCTGTGCCGATAAACTCAAAATTTCACAACGCCTCTCAGCATTCAACGTTGATTACATCGAGGCGGGATGGCCAGGATCCAACCCCAAAGATGAAGAGTTCTTCAACCGTGCCAAAACTCAATTAGACTCCAAGACCAAATCCAAGTTGGTAGCATTCGGATCAACACGTCGCAAGGGCATTCAAGCCAAGGATGATGTCCAGATACAAAAGTTGGTAGAGTGTGGTGCACCCACGGTTTGTATTGTTGCCAAGGCTCATTTGTGGCAGGTTACTGATATTATCCGTGCCGATCCAACTGAAAATCTGGATATGATTTCAGATTCTGTTTCGCACTTGACTAGTTTGGGGATTGACGTCATGGTGGATTTGGAACACTTCTTTGATGGATTCAAGTTTGATAAGGAGTACACGTTGCAATGTTGTGAGGCGGCAGTGAAGGCTGGTGCCAAAGTGTTGGTAATGTGTGATACTAATGGGGGCTCAATGCCCTGGGAGGTTGATGAGATTACGAAGGAAACTGTGGAGAAGTTTGGAAACTTGGCAACGATTGGTATCCATTGCCACAACGACTGCGGCCTGGCGGTGGCGAACTCGTTAACTGGCGCAAAGGCAGGAGTTGGTTTGATTCAAGGAACAATTAATGGCATTGGTGAACGGACTGGAAATGCCGATTTGTGCTCAATTGTACCCTCTTTGGCATTGCATGTGGATAGTAAAATGACATGCAATGACAACTTGAATGAGATTACATCTTTGTCGAGGTATTTGGATGAAACCTTGAACCGTACACCAGATAGAGCAGCACCATATGTGGGAGCATCAGCATTTGCGCACAAAGGTGGTCTTCACGTTGCAGCATTGGAACGCAGTCCTGATTCATATCAGCATGTTGACCCTGCTAAGGTTGGCAATAAGCTGAGAGTATTGATTTCTGAACTTAGTGGCAGGCAGAATATTCTTGGCAAAATTAAGAAACTTGATATTGACATTGACGAGAGTGTCGTGGCCGATCGAGCGCTTGTTATTTTGGAGAGAGTGAAGCAATTGGAAAGTCTGGGTTACACCTTTGAGGGTGCCGATGCTAGTGTGGAATTGATGATCTTGCACTCAACACAGAAATACTGTATCCCATTTCGAGTGCTGGACTACACCGCGCAGGTTTATGATACCGACGTTGATAGCGCAAGCCGTGTAATGTCAAAGATGGAGAATGATAAATCAAACAATGGAGGTGCGGTCATCAAGACAAATCTTGCGAGGGCTACAGTGAACGTTCGCGTACTCGACGATCCCAATCTCGGAGAGGATGAGTTTTTAGATCGCCTCGAGGTAGCTGAGGGCAATGGTCCAGTGGACGCCCTTGCAAACGCCCTTAAGAAAGCTCTTGTACCTTCTCATCCATCACTGGAGAATCTTCAACTAATCGATTACAAAGTCCGTATCTTAGATCCTGCAGCGGCCACTGCAGCTGCAACACGAGTCATGATTGAGTTCAAAGATGTCAACACAGACCGACAATGGACTACTGTGAGCGTTGACAGGAATATTATCAGCGCTAGTTTGAATGCTTTAGTGGATGGGTTTGAATATGCTTTGAAGGATGTGGTGGCAGGCTGTTTCATTGATGATTTCGAGTAATGTAAAGTGATAGATGATATGTAATAATGATAGAGGAAAATGCAACAATTAGTACGATGGAGTGGACTGAATTAGGATTTGATTTCATATGAAGACTTTTCAACTGCTTGAATTCTTTTTGTTTGACATTCCAGCATTTGAGTCAACTTCCAACGATGTCTCTTAGCAGCTGCAGGTTCGCGAAAGAATTGTCTCTCATCTAGTAAGAAGGAGGAATGTATTCTTCTACTCCTGTTTGCAAGTTCATTTTCCATTTTCCTTTCGTGGTCGCTCCTTCATTATCGTCATCCTCATCTCCGAATTTCCTGCGGCGCTTTCGTGGCTTCGAGCTCTTCTTCTCCTTCTGAGCTGCCTTCTTTGTCTCGTTGGTATCAGCTACCTCACCAGATCCTCTTGCGAAAAGAAGAGGTAGGCTCTGCCAGCAAGACGGACATCCCTCCCATTTGTTATGAACTTGCGCGTAATATGTAGCTGGCTGTCACACGGTAGTTTCCGCCAACATTCACTGACTTACAGCACCTTGCCGAGCTTTTAGCAGCAACATTATCACCACTATCTTACATCGAGGAAGTAGTCATTGCCGATTCGGGGTGCCACCGCCAACGTAGATTGAGTATCGTCCTCTATCATTGAGTCAATGCAAAAAATGCAATGCACGATGCTAAATGTAGATAACGAAGCGAGAGCGAAGCGATACAGGATATGGTACAGAGTGTATGAGAGAGTGAAGCCGCGCCAAACTGAAAGATTCCATATGCTCGCCAGAAAGGGATAAGAGCGAGTTGAATCAGCGAGTCAAAAAGAAGGCCGAAATCTGCCATCTGCCAACTGTTGAACGGAACACATGGCCTCGTGCGTGAGGCAAAAGCCGCCACGTACAAACGACAGCTGTGTGTGGTTGTACTGGAGATTCCACTGATGAATTGGATATTATTGGCTAGCAGGAGGAGTCTGAGGAAGGCTGCGGCATCGGAATTGCATGCTGCCATCGACGAAATCGTCTGGTGCACATCAGCAAATCATGGCGACGAGGCCACTCAACTGAGAGTAATAGTCGTTTAACTAAGGTCGTCGATCTTGCTTGGGCGCGCACATCAGTGGTTGACGGCTCATATACTCTACATAATAGTATCACCAACATGATCGCAATAACTAATGCATGGACCACTAGATCACGACGCCGATGCACGGCTACAGTGAACCAAATCTGCAGCAGCAAAAGCATGACAACGCTCACCCTCGCGCTATGGATGCTTGCCATCGCATCATGTCCAGCAAGCAGTCTCACTCTTGCTTCCTCCTCCTCATCGTCATCGATCCCTTCCCGATTTTCATCCTCCACAGAGGTAGGGAGCACAACCACCTGCGTCCCCCCGCCCAACTCACGCCTTGCTCAATTGTTACGCCATCAGCAGTCGCAGTCACTACCCGGCACCAAGAACAAGCAGAGTGGACGACGATCGGGGCAAAAGCTACAATACGCGACCTATCCTGCTGACTCGGCCGATGGAACAACTATGGTGGCGCCCTTGTTCTATCACACGCATGACGACGATACTGAACGGACGGATGATTTTCAGTCATCCTCATCGCTTCCTACGGACACTAATAATCATGAGGAGGATGACCGCCACGCTCAGATGCAACGGCAGAGACAACGACGAAGGGTGCGGATGCTCAGCCCATTCTCTCCTCGACGCCTTCTATCCAAACGTCGCTGTAGAAAGGTTCAACAGCAGCAAGATGAGACTAAAGCCAAATTATTAGAATACGAACAGCGCAAGGCGGCATGGGCAGCGAAATATACCTCCGTATCCACCCTTCGGACTACGTTTGGAACTAACAAAAATAGGATATGGGGGGACTTTGATCCTTTCGCCACCAGACGATTATATCATACACTGTTACCACGAGCATTGCTTGAATTACGAGGGTTGCGGGATATGATGTTGGATAATACAAGTATGTTGTCAACTTCCAAAGGGAAAGAGGAACGCTCCATCGCCAATAACAACAAAAACAACAACAAAAACGATTACAACAACAACAACAACGTCGACCTCATCATCAAACAAGAACTCAAAGAACTCGCCCCCTTAGCCTACCAAGCACGCGTCGCAGCCAAAAAGTATGCACGTGAACGTTCCCGACTCCCCGGTCGTATCGGTTCCATGCTCTACGATGGATATCGTCAATGGCGTCGGTATGGCAAATGGGATAATTCAGGTATGTCATGGGATCAAGTGTGGGCAAAGTATGAGGATCAGGTATTGGGAGAAGTTATGGAGGAGCTGATGATGTCGTCATCATCTTCTTCATCTCAGGGGGAGGATGTAGAAGAGGAGGAGGACGAAGATTTGCCAACTACTGCTGCCACATTGTTGAATTATGGGAATGATTTAGATGATGAAGAGTTGACAGCACGAATTTGTCTTCGTATTTTGGAACGGAGTGTTGCTACCAATGAAATGGTGGATAAGTTGTTCCGCAGGACAGATGACGATGAGAATCATAAGACTCATTCGTCGTCGTTTTCGGAAGAAAGTATATCATTGAACCGACGAAGAAAATATGAAAGACAGCGACGACGTAAGAATCGTATCTTGAATGATCTTCAAGCAATTGAAAAGAAATTTGATGATGATATTCAAGAGTTACTACGGTATAGTAAGTTTACTACCATGGAGGGAGAGGAAAGACGAAGGAGGAGACAGAAGGGTGCCTTCTTTTGGAAGAAGTCAATTCTATCGTCTTCGTCGAATCAAGCTGATGGTGACGATAAAGTATCACATGTGGTTGATGAAACTACGTCCGCTCTCTCAAGATCTGTTGACGTAACTGCGTCTACCCGAGGTGGTGGAGTTGGCACCATTAGTGCCTCTGCATCATCTGTTGAATCATCTGAGTCAAATAATGATGTTTCTGCTGCCCTGTTTCCAGTGTCAGGTGCCAACACTACCCCAAAGAAGTCTCCGTCGCGAAGACTTGCTAGACATGAAGTTGCCGCTCTTCGAATTTTGGCCACAACGAAGCAACGCATTTCATCGCTGCAAGCTACGAAGGAGGATGAGAGGAAAATCAGTAGATGATCCCATCTTCCCACACTCCGCGTCACCTGTTGCCATATTTGCAGGAACACAAACAAGAAAAAATCGCTATTGCTATCCGATACTATTGCTATTTAATAAAAAACACAAATACATAAGCTAAGAAAACAACGTTAGGAATGAATATATATCTGACGTTTTGAAATTATTTCCGTGGCTTTTACTTTTGCTGTAAAATGTCACGAAAGTGGCCTCTAGATCTGATTCTGTGCGATTTAAGTACACATTAACTAGCTCTAGAGCACGTAAAAGCATAGTGGAGGGCGCAAGCACACACAATAGCAGCCCCAATCACAGTAACCATACAAATAATATCAAAAAACGACATGAATTATATTGATCCATCGTCATTCAGTTGCTGTCCTTTTTTGGAGGTTGCATTTGGAAAATTACCTTTTTTATCCTTCTTTCCAAAGATACCACCAAACATTCCTTTCTTTTTCTTCTTCTTGTCAGATTTTGATGTTGCGGTTGTTGCTTCAGAAGGAGAACTTAAGTTTTTGGGCGATTTCACGATGTTTGGGCTCATTTTACTCGAGTAGTCGGCAGTGGGGTAGGTTAATGCCGACACAGGAGTCTGCGGTGCTGGCTTTTCAGTTACAGTTGCATTGGGATTTCGAGCACTATCTGAGTTCGTGTTGAGACCAGGGTTTTCTCTCACGCTCTGGGGGATCTCAGATACATTACCATTTGTATCGGCATTGGCCTTGATAAGTGCCTTTGTTTCGAGCAGTTCAAGTAAGACAGCCTCGCGGACTTCATACGCGCGCATGATAGTCGACACTCGGTCAATTTGTCCCGCAACGGATGTCTTACCGTAGACGTAGTTAAGGAGCTCGGACACTTGCGCAATAATGGCTGGTGATGTTCCATCCATGCCAGATTCTCCTGTATACGAAGACGCATCAGAGTAAGAATCTTCTTCATCCAAGGGACGTGAATCTTCCGCAGCAGGAGGTGCAGATTCAACAGGCTCGACATTTTGTGGCTTAGAGTCGGCGGCTTTCTCATTATTAATACCACCCCAGGGATCCGCAATTGCTGGCGGCCAACCGTCACCCCAGCCATCACCCGATTCCATTTTCTTTTTCGCAGCTTCGATCGCATCCACATTAGCCCGCGTTGGATCATTCAATGAACCAGCATCTTCTTCTCCTTCATGAATCTTCTCCATTCCACTTGTTTTTGTTTCCACAGCATCACCACCAACACCTTCCTCCTCGACCTTGTTATACCTGGCACTCAGCTTGTGTATCAAATGCCTCTCCCTGCCCTTGTACTTAGCCATCAACTTACTAAGCAGTCTAACCTTCTCTGGCTCATTCTCTCGAAGCAATACGGTGACAGCATGATGATAGAAAGCAAATGGATTTCTAAACGCAGCTTCTTCCTTTGACATGCCTGGCTTGCATTCGAATCCATCTCCATGTATTGCTACCAGCTTGGCTAACTCTGGATCTTGTTTCTCGAGATTGACAAACTTTGCGGCGTTTCCAGCACCTTCTAACCGTGATCGCTCCACAAGGATAGAGGGGCCTCCCAATGATTCCATTACGGATACATCGGCAGCAAAATCTTGGTCGAGATTAAGCTCCCTCAAAGGAACATGAAGTGCGTCCACCGCAGATTCTTCATCTTTTTGAACCTGACGAGTCTTCATTGTAGGTGGATCAGGGGCAGCTGGAGGTGGTGAGTTTTTGACCTTGGGGGGATGGATGATTTCATCTTCATCGGCAGTTTCCTGACTATCACTAATCATCCTATTAGAAGCCTTCGTTTCTTTCTTTTCGATTTTTTGGTGTGCACGGAAATTCTGCTTCATTCTCTCTTTCCTTTTGTCAACATAGAATTCATCATTTGTTTCAACTGTACGCGTCCCATCATCCTCCGTGGCGAATGTTCCGTCGTCCTCTGTCACATGGGATCTCTCATCCTTATGACGGCGGCGATCACGTTCCTCGTAGGTTTCGACCGTTTGATCATCATAAGTTTGATCATCATAAGTTTGATCATCATCATAGTCATCGTTATCGTACCTGCTGCTTCTCTTACCACCTCTTCTATTATATGGATCCCTCCCAATAACAGACGTACACAGTGTATCAATTAACAAATCCAAGAAGCCACCCGATTCAATAATATCGCGTTTTGATCTGTTGCCTCTCTCACCACCACGCCTTGCATCGCCTCCACGTCCCCCCCCCTTCCGTCGTCCTCTCCTTTCATCTTCGTATGTTTCCATGGTGTATTGACTTTGACTTTCAACAGTGTTCTGATCATAGGTGTCATCGCCGACGCTAACTTCATCCCTCTCATCCCTCCGTTTCGAGGAACCGCTTTTCCCACCTCGGTTCCGACGTGGTTGTTCCACACTTTCATCCTCATGCTCTTCTCTTGACCTTCCCTTTCTTCCACCACCACCACCACTTTTGTCTTGCGCCTTTTTTCCATCATCGACCCATTTCACTGAATTGGACTGAGACAAAGCCGCAGTGGGTATGTCATCAGGTTCAGGAGGCGATAATGAATGCTGCATCTGCTGCTGTGCCGCCAGTATCTGCGCCTGTTTCTCCTTGGTTGGTCTTCGAAATAACAAATCCACACGTTCCTTATCCGCCACAATAATGAAATCCATAATTTCATCAAACGTTAAGCGACTCATGGTCTTATCATTAATGGAGAGTAATTCATCACCCACTTGGAGTTTCCCAGAGAGGAATGCTGCACCGGTGCGGGGTAAGTCACAGATTCGTACCCCCCGTTGTTGGGAGGGGTTGTGTGGGTCGGGAGTGGGTTCGAATACGATCCCCATGGGTTTACGAAGGGTAAGTCGGATAAGACCCGAAGAGACGGCACCGCTACTGCTACCTGCTGTTGTGGGTTTGGCACTATTATTATTGGCGGCAGCATTAGCATTAGCAGCATCAGGGACAGTATTATTTGGATAGGCAGCAACTCCTGCACCACCAATTTGCGTTACTGGATGCTGATATGCCGCCGCTTTTATATTCCCATACTGTTGATTCGGATATGTCGGATATCCCCCATAATTTTGTTGAGAAGGAGGACCTTGAGGACCTCCATTCACGTTGTTGTTGTTGTTGTTGTACGGTTGTTGTTGTTGGGGCGGTGGGGCGTTTTGGTACATGATATTGATAATTAATTCAATTGATTGTTTGAAGAAACTGTCTCTCTCTCTCTCTCTTTCGTTTGTCTCTTTCCTTCAAAGTAATACTAGAAAAAAAGGGTAGAACGAATCAGTGTCACGTTAGTTACTTCACAAGTCTCAAGGCTGCAAAACAGGGGAGGAGGTGATGGAGGGGGGGGGATATGGGTATGGGAATGCGTGAGAAATATAAAAAAAAGAATGTAAGATAATTCATGTCATCGTCAAAATGATGACGATAAAAGCAAACAGCGGGATAGCCACATTGTTGTCAACCCCCCCCCACACACACACACACAATATATATACACGTATATATACACGAAGCATTTGACACATTATATTGCATTCTTCTTCTCTCCCTTACATCTGCTGCTGTTTGCTATTATTGCTGCTCGTGTTCTCTCCGATGGACCGGGTTTTGTGTGTGTGTGTGATGCTACATATATATCTATTTCACGCAAACACGCACAGTGTATCTCATATGTTGTGATAACATATACATATATATATAAATGAATATAATGACAACTAACCTGAAATAAAGAATGAAGCAACTCTTCTATGGCTCCTCTAATAACTATGTGTTGCTACTTTTGAAGAGAAGCACTTTCCTACTGTGTAAAGTATATGTTGGCCATGCCGCCCGCGCCTATCCCTGCACTCGCTCTGTCATTGGACAACAACTCGCACAACTTCATTCGGGTTTTGGGCGTGTTTTTGGCTCTTGCAATGTGCGCACTGCGTTCTTGTACGGTATTGGTTGGCGATCATTCTCATTTCTCGTCACTGAGAAAAGCCGTCTCCACTTTTGTTCTTTTTTGCTTGCCCGCCACGCGCACAGCTTTTTTTTTTCTCCACGATATATCACGAGATTCAGCTTCTATATTCATGTCCAACAAATAATAATAAATTATCGGGCTCGCTTTGTCTATTATCAATGGTACCATTAAAATAGGGTAGGGTTAGGCCAATAATCGCCAGAGTGTTGCTCAATAGTCCTGAGAGGCGGCAGCTATTTTTAGGCTGCTGCAGTCGTTATTGAAAGGGGGCGCTTGTGTGTGTATGGTTACACGACTGTTATACTTATATCAATATCATGTCCGGCGCCACTCCATCATCGTCCTCATCACGAGATCCCTACACCATCTTGGGTCTCGATCACAACGCCTCAGCGACACAGATCAAGACAGCCTATCGAAAATTGGCGCTGCAATACCATCCAGATCGACAACAAAGCAACCAACAACAGTCCGAACAACAGCAACGGGAGGCTACGGATAAATTTGCGGAAATATCCAGCGCTTACGCTATTTTATCCGACCCAGCCAAAAAGAGTCAGTACGATCATTTGTACAAATTTGGTGCATTTGATAATAATAATGATGGGAACTCAGAAATGAGGGACGATAATAATAATGCCGATGATGATGGCGGTGGTTGTTACAACACGAATTATAGAAATCATCATCATGCTGCCGCCAGTAGTAGTTCAAGCGGGTACAAGTACACTGAGAATTTCAGTGGGGGGTACTATACCAACAAGGCCACGTCGTCGTCAACAAGCTACAACAACCATACATCGCCATCACCTCCCCTCTTCAGCTTTGCTGGGATACAAAAGCAAGATAGCTTCTTTGATGAATTGCTTCATTCCCCAAAGAACAATACGACATCATCTTCGTCCGAATTCCAGACTAACTGTAAGCAACACCAACACGACCAACATCCAAGAACAAATAACAATAGCGATGGTGCGCAACAGCAACAACAACAACAGCACCACCACCAAAAACAAAAACAGCAACAACAAAAGCGATCTGGCATCGGTTTCTCCTTCCGACCCATGGGAAAACACCTTTCTATACATATTCCATCCAAATCTGAAATCATAACCAGTATGGCAAGCGGAGAACCACTCCCTTTGTTTGGTACACGTGTTACCTTTAGCACTTCGGAAAGCTTACAACAACGTAGAAAATTAATATCAACTACCACGCGTATTGCTCATGGTCAGCAACGGACTGTGAAGCGAACTGTGTATATACAACCTGATGGGAAGAAGGAGGAGAT
>JALLBJ010000891.1:0-15234 GCA_036940105.1 Skeletonema potamos | reverse complement strand
CCTGCTCCTGATGATTCATCTCTGCAAAGGCACGAGCAATTCCATGCACTTATAATATCGCCATCTTCATCATCATCTTCAGCTCAACATCAACAAGAATGAATCGAGTACTTTGTTAGGAACTTTTGGGTCGAGCAACTGGAATTGTGCATATTTGTGTGCTACGTCTACGTGTCATTTTCATTGTCATATACGATAAAATGCGAAGTAAAGCTCAAGACGAAGCTTGAATACCATTACAATTATACCAGATTGCTTAAACCAGGGGGGGGGGCTCGTATGCCTACTGTGTACTGTGCTGTGGCGGAACATAACTGTGGCACTACTTACCTAAAAGCGCGCGGGTGATTTGATTGAGATCTCGAGCCAGAGCAGAGCGGGCCCGCCCCTGCCTTCACTTTTCGGGTCCACACACAGACACACGCACACACGGACACACCAGGACACACGACACTCGATTGATTATTTCCCAAATGGTATCATCTACTATTGTCTGTTGTTAGCCATTACATAGTTGATGTTGATAGATGATAATTCTATTGCCGGCCTGGGGTAAGGTCCGTCGAAGCAGCAGGTTAACGGTAACAGCACAAAGAAGTACTTTCACAGGTATTTGTCAACATGTCGTTCTTAAAACACAAGCGATCTGTCGATGACATTTGGCCTGTGCGTGGCAAACGCGTTCTCGTTAGAGTAGATTTTAACGTGGAGATAACAAATGGCGCGATTGGCAAATCAAAGGATCAGCGCATACGAGCTGCTATACCAACAATTCGTCGAATAACAGATCAGGGTGGTATTTGTATTTTGATGTCGCACATGGGAAGGCCAACTGGGCACAAGTATAGTGTATTAAAATGCGATGATGCCAAACGACAACGATATTTAGACATCTGGAAAGAGGAAAGAGGAGCAGGGTACACCGTTTACTTTTCTCTCTTAAGTGGAGATTGCAAAAAGAAAATTTTGCTTTGGTCATCTGTAGCTTCTGATGCTGCAGATTTATCAGACGTCGAGGGGGCAGGGAAGACTGATTTATTCGCCTCCTTGTCAAATGACGAAAAGAAAATGTTGTTAAAGAGATTTCAGAATGATGATCATAACGCTGCGTTTCCCCAGTTGAGACAATACGATGGTTTTCATGACGAGCTCACGCTTATGCCTGTTGCTGCACATCTATACGAGCTATTAAATGCAGATCAATCACATCCTCCAGTAGAAGTGCACTTCGCAGAAGATTGCATGAATGCAGGGGATATGGTCGCCTCATTATTACCCGGTCAGGTACTTTTGTTGGAAAATTTAAGATTCTATAGTGACGAGAACTCTCGCATTGAGTCGGAGCGGATAATGATGGCGCAACACTTGGCTTCGTATGGCGATTTCTTCGTAAGTGACGCATTCGGAACGTTGCATAGAAGGAACAGCGCAACTACAGTTGAATTGCCTGCTGTTATGGGTCACGGGTGTTGTGGGTACCTATTAAAGAAAGAAATTGAATCATATGTTGATTTACTTGGAGACACTCCTCGTCCGATGCTTGCAATCGTTGGGGGCGCAAAGGTGGCCGATAAGATCAGTTTGCTGGAACACATACTCCAAAAGATTGATACTCTCATTATTGGTGGGGCCTTGTCATTCACATTTCTGAAGGTAGCTGGGTATGAAATTGCAAACTCCTTCCATGAGAGTGGGCAATCATTCATTGACAAGTATGGGGAAAAGAGAAACATAGATGAACTGGCACAAAACTTCTTAATCAGAGCGAAAGCGTGCAATGTGCAAGTTTTGTTGCCAGTGGATCACGTTTGTCACACAGTTTGTGAAGCAAGTGATTCGCCCTTGATAACTGAAACAGCTCACATTCCTAATGGTTACATGGGGCTTGACATTGGACCACGAAGAATTGAATTGTACAGAAAGTCTATATCTCAAAGCAGAGCGGTAGTGTGGAATGGTCCAATGGGAGTTTTCGAGTTACCTACGTATGCCACAGGATCGTTCTCGATTGCAAAAGAAATTGGAGATAGAACTCAGGAGGTAGGGCTAATCAGTATCATTGGGGGAGGTTCTAGTACTGACGCCGCAAGGATGTGTGGTCATGCGTCGAGGGTGTGTCACGTGTCGTCTGGGGGCGCTGTCAGTCTAGATCTGTTAGAAGAAAAGGTTCTGCCAGGGATTGATGCATTAGATGATCTATGATCTTGCAAAATATTATTTTGCAAGGTTGAATAGGGAAGCAGGCGAAAAAAAAACCATTAGAGTTATTGCGAATCCTTTTTCAGCACTCGTTCCAAAAAATCTGCCATTGCTTCTATTTCCTTTGGGTGTGAAGAATGTCCCATTGGGTAAGCAGCATCCGTAACATCGACTCCAAGCTCTCTTAGAATTTGAACACCATGGGGTTGCTGCTCATAAAGCACTTTATCATCGGCTTGGCCATGGCCCCAAAAGAGTGGAGTAGACTTTTTCACTTCATCTGTGATCTGCAAGTCATCTTTCATCGTTAGCCATCCAGACAAACACACGCAACCAGCAAAGGGGACCTTTCCTTCATTACGACGATGATAGGCTGTTAGCAGCGCAACTGCTCCTCCCTGAGAGAAACCACCGACGACGATTCTACTCGGAGGAATCCCCATGTCCCTTTCTAACTTTTCCACTGCCTTTTCAATTTGTTGTACTGCTTTAATCTTTCCAGTTTTGTCATCTTTGGCATTAATGCCTATTGGCCAATCAAAGAGATCTAAATTGAAGAGTATTGTGAGTATTTGAGCCAAGCGATAACATATAGGTGATGGTGTATTAATTCAACCAAGAAAAAGCTTGCCGCCAATGCGGGCAATTCAATGACAATGAGTGACTTACCGAACCACCCCGGCATCTCATATCCACCATTGATTGTAATGCCTATCGTGGGGGCTGGCGGGAACACGTAGTGAACATCTTGACCTAGTGACGGTTTGAGGGAAGGAAGTTGGTATTCAAGCGATGACCACCCTGCTGGGGTGTCACCAAGCCCATGAAGAAAGATGACGGCGGATTTACCGCTGCACTGTTTATCACCGGATGTCGAAGCTGACATCGACATGGCCACAGTCGAAGGAAGTGAAGAACGACGGGATGCGGCAATGACAGAGGTGAATAGAAGCGGCCTTACCAACATGTCAGATTCAGATTGAAAATGGTGCGACGCGAGCGAGTGTATGATGTGTATGATCGAGCCTGTGTTTTGTGTCGAGGATGTGTCGGGTGTTCTCAATATCCATGCCGTCAAAAGTGAAGGAAAAAAATAACTGCCAAAAAAAATGGCTCGCCTATCGCCAACGAACATGTCGATTACACCAACGTAGTATTAGTATCGATACTTACACCACCAAACTCCTTCCCAACAATCTAATCAACAACCATGAGCAGTGCAGCAGCCAATGAAAACGTCAACCCCTCAGAAGAGCCATCGTCATCTGCAATCCGAGCCTACGTTCCCAGCATTGATCGGCGCCTCGTCCTCGCCGCCATAGACAATCAACTCACCATGGCTAAGTCTGCGTGGAAAGAAAAGAACTCCGATCAGAACAACCCTTCCAAGGAAAAATTCTTTATGGAATGCTTGGACCAAACTGCGGCTTCTCTTAAGCAACAGCTGGAAGTTGTGACTATCCCCGCCGATGAGGATGAGGTTGAGAACACGTTGGATTCGTTTCAGATGCGGCTTCTTTCCACTCGGCCCGATGAGGATGATGACTGTGATGGAGAGTCAATATCGTCTGATGAGGAGGACGAGAAGGAGATTAGTTTTGATGATAATGACATTGTGAATGAGGAGGTACTAGAAAAAGTCAAAACGTTTAGGAATGATGTCAGAGAGATGGCAGCGCGTGTTATTTCCATTCGTGAGGAAGCTTGTAAAAAGGCTCTGAGTTTTGCTGAACGTGACATTGTAAATGTATTGGAGGTGCATGGTTTCAACAGCAGTAATGACGGCGAGGAAGGGGTTCATGAGCAGATTGGAGATGCAAAAGAGAGAGATGTCTTGAATCCAATGCACGTCGCGCTGCAAACTCTGACGTCTTCATTGCAAGATGTCGACTCTGGGTTGACAGACAAGATTAATGACTTGAAACATACAATTGAAGTCGTTGATAGTTATATTGAGAAGAATCAGCGATTGTCTCAGGGAGATGAAAATGTGTTATCGCAGACCGAAAAAGCACTTCTGGCCTGTGACCATGTCAGGGAGAATGTGGAATCAATTGTTGAGGACGACAACGATGCTCAAATGAATCCTGACAAGAAGCTCGCTCGCTTATTAGCTGGAGTGCTGTAAAGTCATTCGTCATGTCTTCAATATGTCCCTGTCAACATGCGGCGAATGACTCTTCATAATTTTCAGTTGATGTATAATCCAGAGAGAGACTGCTCTAAGCAGATAATATCCATAGATCATTTGGTTGTTGCGAACGAGCATACTTATATACCAGTTCTCGGACGCTTGGAAGTAGAGAATATATGATAGAATATCTATTGTTTTTCAAAGTGACGTGACAACAAAAAATCCGATTTTTTTCAATATGTATCCCCTTTCCCGGTTTCCGTTCTTTCATTGTGTGACTGTGATCTGTCTTCATCTCCGCACCACACAACACACAACTTTCGAAGAGAGATTCGTTGACAATAAAATGGTGGCGGAAAACAACAGGGGCGATGATGATAGTATTGGAAGCGTCGACACTGAGGATGTGTTTCTTGAAATGCTTGGGTTACCGACAGTTAGCTGCATTTCGTCGGTAATAATAGCTGATGATGACGAAAATGATACGCTTTCTGTGAAACCATTACATGTCCCAAACAACTGTTCCCGATATCTACACAAGCCGTGCGATGTCGCATCCTTTGTCATACACAACTTCCTCCACGCGGATGAATGTATGGAGCTGATTCATCTTGCCAACACTATGTCAAGTACAGGGTTTCATTATGTGACAGAGGCCGCTCATACAGACGAAGACGGCACTACACACATAGTCAAACTGCAAGAAGCAAACAAACACAAGTTATCTGTATTTGAGCACCCACCAACCACACAAATGCTTTGGAGAAGGCTTGAACCAATAATATCACCGCACATCTTTTCTTTTATCAAGAACACAAATTGTAAAGAGCCAATTGGGTTGAATCCTCGACTGAGAGTATTGAGATATGATGCTCCTGATAAAGATATATTTGAACCTCATTTTGATGCTACTACTCGGGTGAACGAAAGCACATCACTATTAACAGTGTTAATCTACCTGAACGATGGCGGAGGAAAGGATTTTGATGGTGGCGAAACATGCTTTTTAGACTCAAAGTCTATCAAACTGAACGACACAACGACAATGGTAACACCATCCACCGGTGACGTAGTTGTATTTGAACATGACTTATTTCACTCGTCTGCTCCATTGAAATTTGGAACGAAATACATTCTACGGACGGATGTTCTTTTTCAACTCGATCAAGAAGGAGGTGTCGAATTACCAAGAGGCGGAAGCAAAGCTAGTTGCGATAACCTCGCCGCGACACTAATTGATGTTTGTCAGCAGCTATCCGTCTCTGAGGATGCAAAGAACGCATTGAGTGATATTGGCCTCATAGATTTATCAATCGAAGCCTTATTCATTCCGGGCGAAGCGGTGGTCCAGTCAATACTGCACGATGTTTTAGATGGTTACACTGCTGACAAAATATTTCAAGCTGCTAAAAAACTACAGTAATGTCTTATATATGTTCAAGGTTATAGTTGTTACATTGTGCATTTGTGTGTTTGTTGTTGGCGATGCTTCATAGTGTATTTGAATACGCAGCATTCGTTACACCAACGCCGGAAGATTCGTCGATTGGCAGTGAGCACAGATAGTATAACAGCGCATTCTTCTCAGCATCCTCGGGCGAAATGACCATCGATTCGTAGTCATACTGTTGTTCGCCCTCATTTTCTGTTCGGCACAGTACAGTCTCAATGAAATTGGCCATGTCTTCTATCTCCTCCCAGGTACTTGTCGACTCATGTCCGACTGGGTACGAATGTGCTGTGACATCAACCCCAAGACTGTCGAGTTTGTCTACCCCGAAAACTTGTTGTTCATATAAAATTTTGTCGTCCAGTTGGCCATGTGCCCAAAAAAGAGGCGTTTCTTTTGCTATCTCTTCAGAAACGTCGAGATACTCTTTCAATGGCAACCATCCACTCATCACCACACACCCTGCATATGGTATAGCTCCTTTTCTTCTTCTATTATATGCCGCCGTCAACGCAACAGCACCACCTTGAGAAAATCCACCCAATATGATTCGAGAAGGATCAATGCCTTCCTCCTCTTTCAATTCATTGACTATTTCCTCTATTCGCTTCACGGACATTGCCAGCCCCCGCGCATCATCTCTCGCATCAATACCGATTGGCCAATCGAATACATCAAACCAACCAGGCATCTTTTCGCCGCCATTGACAGTGATGGCCACGTTGTGTGCCGGGGGGAAGACATAGGTAATATCGAGTTTGGCAAGGTTTGGAGCATAATTTGGAAGCCATTCTCCGAGCTTTGACCATCCATCGGGGCTGTCTCCTAAACCATGAAGGAATATGATGGCAGCTTTATCATTAGATACTGCCTTATTTCCTTTGCTCGGCTCTGCGTGGAGCTGGGTAGATGATGATGTTGTTGTTTGCAATGATGGTCTTTGGTGTCCTGACGTCACTGAAAAAGCATTTGCGAGTAGGTCTCCGTGCATCAACACCACGAGAGCCACCACAACAAGCGGCCATGACAGTCTCAATTTCTCTGTGCGGGTAGGTGCCATGATGTTTATTCCTCAATATTTATTGCAGTCCCCTATATGTGCAAAAAGTAGAATGAATGAGTGGTATGATTTGAATTGATATCTTGAATTGAATTGTAAGAGCGAGTATTGTAGGTAGAGGTAAGTGTTGGATTTGATTTTGAATGGAAGCCCACACGGAAGATGTGTGTCTTGAATTCGCAGTCACAAATATTTTTCTGTGCGTGCGCGTGCGCGCGTGATCATAATGTGTCAGGATCTGGTCTGTCCGTCGTCCCATAGATAGTCACTAAGCCTACTTAGCTCACTCTTTCTTCTTCGTCCCTCTTGCCTCTTGTGGTCTGTCTCTTTGTTAGCTGGACCCTGACAGGTTATGTAGCCCTTTACACGCCGCCGTAGGACGTGATAAAGCTCTGGAGGAGAATAACAATAATCCCATCGCATTACGGGGGGGAGCTAGTGGGGGGAGTACCCATTGGAGCCTCGTAGCTGACAGCGTCGACACCAACGCGTTTGTTGGTGCTGTCTCGATTTTTTTTGATTGAGGCATTCTACAGGGATCTACGTCGGAATTGGTATTTTGCGTAGATGACATCAAGGAACACCATGATGTCGGGTTGGTCGGCCGGCTCTACGGCCGACGACGATTGGTCGACCGGTTCTACGGTCGACGTCGATTGGTCGATTGCGAATGCTTGGTCGACTGATGCTACGGTCGAAGAGATGGCGGACACATTGTGGTACTGTGGTGGTTATATAACCCGCGCTACTTCCGACGCCATCGCGGAGGCTTTGATGGCATATGGTTGGACGACCGGTGCTATAGCCTCCCAAGGAATCGCAGCGACTTTCTCATCAAGGGCAGAAGCCTACGAAATCTGTGTCGAATTGTTGGCATATGCCGATGAGGTTAGAAACAATCTCTCGCGACCCCTCCCTCCACCCTCTACCGAGGGCGGTCGCCGCCGCTATAAGTCTTCGGCTCCGCCTTCTTGGTTGATCAGACAACACCCTGATCAACCCGCCGCCCCCGGCGGTTACCCTGAAGATGCCACCGCCTACGTCTCTTATGCTTGTCAACAGTTGCGTGAGAGATGTTCGAGCCAGGGGTGGTCCTCTTCATCGGGGATCTACCGGCGATCTCCCGAAGAGCCTCCTTTTTACCATGATCGCATGTTAATTGAGGCCGATCTTGATGACATTGTACTCAGATCATATGATCCTAATGTCATCACCCCGCCCTCCCCTCACCTTCCTTGGGAGGGCTCTTGGTGGCGATGTGCCTCTCACATTGTCGCTTTGGCTCGTCAGACGACGTTGCAGTCATCTGCTAAAACTCCTTCGCCAGAAACTGATCTACAGGACTTTATGATACAGCACATCTTGCGTCTGATTCAAAGGGTTGTCGATTTACCATGTAATCGTTCATGGTCAGTGAGAGCCACTGGGCTTCACAGTGCCTTTTCATTACCAGAGGTTCGATATACCCTCCTGTGTGCTGCTACCACAACTCAATTGGCTATTTTTGGCCGACAAATGTTGTGTACATCATCTGATGCAAAACAACAAATGTTGTTTACATCATCTGATGCAGAAGCATCTTATTTTCTGGCTCTCTCTCGTCGGCTGCTGGATATAACAGAGAGAAAACTGGAAGTTCTCCAACGGACTAGATTTTATATTGATGATTATGGTCTGGTGTCGAACTTCGTTACTTCACAACAAGTGTTCGTCTCTGCTCGCAAATCTATTTATGCTCTGGCAGCTGCTATCCGCGACGGTTGTCCTACCCAACAGAGGAATGTTGTGCTTCAGCATTCCTTGGCCTATCGTCGGGAACAAGAGAGAAAAATGGCTGCATCCACCTTGCGCAGATGGTTCTCAGTTGTCGTTTTTCGACGTCGACTAGAGAAGTGTCGCCAGCGTCGGTTCCTACTTCGTCAACGATGTAAAGGGGCCTCGGCTTATGCCAAGATGCTGCAATCAACAAGGTGCGATGATCGTCGTCCCACCCCGTCCCCTCCCGTAATGCTTGATAATAATAATCCAGCACCTAAGATGGCGCCATATCCTTCACCCGAGTCACGTCATCCCTTTCGTACTCGTGGTAGCCAACTTCCTCCGAAGAAGGATAAATGGTGCCTCGGTTCATGTCGCCAACGACGTCTTAGGAGGTTGTTATTATTCAGGAGCTCTTCTGGTAAGGTACATGCAACTCCAATACCTTCCTCACGTGTTGACCGTCCAGCCAATACTGTCGATGACACTGCTCGTCCGGTTGATGCTGTTTTCGATGGTCTTCAACAGGTTGCTCATATTTTGAGTACCTTGCCCCTTTCCAAGCTTTCCGATGACCAACGCGATCAGATAAGATCCTCTCCTGTTTGGTTGCACCTATGTTCGTCGGTTGTTGAACTAAAGGTTGGAATACTTCTCAGAGCTCATTTCAAGGAGTCTCTTCGCGATGGACTCAATCCGCTACCTTCTTCTCCTACACATTCGGAATTCTTTCTTGAAGATCGCGGTGGAGAGATATCTAGCACCACCCGCGGGGGGACTAATATTACTTCTTATGTAGTCAATGATGACTTTGGATAATTTTCAAGCGGGATTTCACCGATCCTTTCGAGTATAGGGGTGTGCATTATGTGTGCCTCTTTTCTCCCTACGAGATTCTTCTTCCTCTTGCTACTTGAGAATCGACGTTCTTCTGATTCTCTCGTGGAGCAACCCTTGTGTTCTTCGGAATGCCTTTTCAAATTGTCCGCGTCGGTGCTAAACTGTGTTGCCTACTGCGTTGTTCAGAACCCGTGCCATACCATAATCAGTATTGAACAGTATCAGCCACTACCTATAAGATACACCCATGCTTTCCCATCCATGTATCGTCACCTGGTGCTGGAATACAATTTCTGTCCTCTGTAGAACGGGGCATTGTCAGCATCTACTTTTTGTACGGGGCATTGTCAGCATCTACTTTTTGTAGCCTTGATCCTCTTGGGGGCGTGACACTGGGGTGTCCTCCGTCGAAACTATTTTCCTGTGTGTGAGGCGGTAGTGAAAGAGTTCAGTTGGTGTGGATTATCATCACCAATATTTTATCAAAAACGCCCCTTAACAAATATACAAATATTCATTTCCCTCTGTTCATGTAATGTTCTATTGCTCTGCTCGTTCCTTAAATCGACAACCTTCATGGTCTCAATTTCCTCGCATGTATGCGATATGTATACATCTGTTGATTGTTGACTCGTCGTTCCTTAGTTACTATTCTCTATGATCCTTATACTCTTAAGAGATCCTTTTCCTGCTCTATCCCACTTGGAATAGGAGCACCTACGTCTTTCCCGCTCAGAATAGATTAATAGGCGCAATTCTGACCAGCCTTCTATCCCTCTTCACGGGCAGCGCTCTTTCACAATCCCTCTTCACAGGAGGCGCACTTTCACTATCCCTCATCACAGGAGGCGTCCTTTATGCTCTTTACTTTATGTCCTTTGTTTCCTCCCCCGAAGGATACTTTCCTCCCCCCCTTCACAGGGTACTGCGCTTCCACTTTTTCCTTATGTTTCCTCCCCCAAAGGGTACTTTCCTCCCCCGTTTGCACGAGGTACAAATGCCCTTCTTAGTCCTCCCCCGTTTGCACGAGGTACAAATTCGCGTCTGATTCCTCCCCCGAAGGGTACTGCTTCTTCTTCCTCAAGAGGTCGCCCGGGTACTTCTCCTATTCTTCCCCAGAAGGTCGTCCGGGTACTTCTCTTCTTCTTCCCCTGGGAGGTCGCCCGGGTACTTCTCTTATTCTTCCCCTGGGAGGTCGCCCGGGTACTTCTCTTCTCAGTCAGGCTCCACACCAGGTGTCGCCTTTCCGTCAATGTCTTTTCTCTTATTCTTCCCCTGGGAGGTCGCCCGGGTACTTCTCTCTCAGTCAGGCTCCACACCAGGTGTCGCCTTTCCGTCAATGTCTTATTGCCACCGTAGTAGCTCGTGGATGCTGCCTCCGTAGTAGCAGCGGGTAAAGATGGTTGTCTGATAAACCGTTCAAAGTAGCACGGTACGTGGTATATGATGATACAATAATAGCCGTGAGGATTAGNCACGGTACGTGTTATATGATGATACAATAATATCCGTGAGGATTAGCACCAATGACAATGATATTAATAATAATTACAAAATATACATGAAAGGACAAGCCAAGGCATACAGGTGGAGCGATGGAAGTGGTCGTGTGAGGGTGTTAGTTCTGTGACAGGTAGACGTACCGTCCTATATAAAATGCGATTGATGCGACACTCTATCTAGTACGAATAAATAGGATAATACATACGATAAGATATAGTACCCTCTCTCACTCTAATGGCGCCATTTTTTTGTCCAACCATGCCCTAATAACACAACATCATGGCACTGCCCAATCTGCAGGCACGAACCTATTTATGCCTATGTTATCCCAAACCTTCTCTTTGCTGTTCCTTCGGCATGCGACGTGAGTTGGTTGATAGGTTTTCATGATGAAAGCAAGGAAGGGTGGTATTAATACTTTCCTTACATACTACCTTTCAAAGACAAGAACATTATCAGCATCGTCCGGCCTACAACAAACAGTCAAGATGACTCCAAACAATGAACTGCTACGAAAACATCTGGATCGACTTCGCTCGTCTCCCAATCAAACACTGTTACTCGACGGAGGTACCGGTGAGGAACTATTTCTGCGAGGTGTGAAAGACGATAGAAAGATTTGGAGTGCTACAGCAATTGTAAATGAAAAATATCATACAATCGTTGAGGACGTACATAAAAGCTTCATTAATGCTGGTAGTCAAGCCATTACGACTAATTCGTATGGAATCACTCCTGGTGTAGGATTTACGGATGGAAATGAAGTGAAGAGATTAGTTGGAATATCAGGGGAGATTGCTCGGAGAGCAGTCACGGATGGGCACGAGTCTATAGCACTGGTTTTGGGATCATTGGGACCGCAGGTTGAGAGCTACAGACCGGACCTAATAATGAAACATGATGATGGAGTGAAGACGTATCAGTATCCGATCGAAGGCTTATATCCTTTCGTTGACATCTATCTGGCAGAGACGATGTCAATATCAGATGAAGCCTTTCAGGTAATTGATGCGTTGTCAAATTTCTATCAAAGTCACAGCCAAAGAGAACTGCCAAAGCACCCCTTGTTGGTATCGTTTACACTTCGAAGTGACGGGAAAGTTCGTAGTGGAGAGTCAGTTACAGAAGTCATTCCCAAATTGATTCGACGTGCGTATGAGAAGCAAGTGGAACTAACTGGAGTTTTATTCAACTGTTGTGAGCCGGAAGCTATCACTAAAGCTTTACAAGAGATACGGTTATGTACCGATATCCACCATCATTTTTACCATTCGCCAAGCCGTAAAAATGAGTTTACAACAACAGAAAAAGAATCTTCTGACAAACCTCCAAAGATATTTTTAGGAGCGTACGCCAACCGATTGACGCCAGTACATGAAGGATGGACTCTTGAATCGTCGGAAGAGGCGCAAGCAATGAGAGAAGATTTACTACCAGATGAATACTGGAGACAGTTTGTTGATCGTTGGCGTGGAAATGAAAATGGAGTGTCTCTTATAGGTGGATGCTGTGGAATGGGGCCCTCGCACGTATCATTCCTGAATGATAAACTGAACAACGAACAGTAACCTTTTTTTACATTTGATGCTAGAGCAACTGTGACTGCACCATCTCCAATACACCGCCCAGCATTCGTACGTTATTTAATTGTCATAATTTGCTGCACCATCTTTGTACTGACTATGTTCTGTGGTAAATCCGCCGATGCGACATAGATATAGAGCTCCTTCATACGCCGAAAATCGACTTCCTGAAACTAAGAACGCCCTTGCTATAGATGGTGCTACCCCCGCATATAATCCTGTCAGTCCCTTGTTCTGAATTAGTTGTTTGAATGTTTCGAGTGCTCCTTGTTTTTGAATTGGTGTGGAAGAAGCTGTTGGTATGAGTTGACCTTGTACTCCTGCTCGAACACAATCCATTGGAAACGTTAAGAACCATGATGTTGCTCCAGAAAAGCCTCCTGCTATTGGGATGGCCAATGAAGATGCCCACGAGGAATCACTTGTTGACGAGTAGTTGTGGCCCATTGAAGATAGTAATCTATCTCCTTCGAGGAGTAACTTTTGGAATTCGCATTTGTATCCCTCATAGCAAAAGAAATACGCACCGACAAATGCAGCTTCTCGTATAGTATTAACAACATGCCCAGTGTACAATATGGATGCTCCATGAGAAGAAACAAGCGTTCTTGCACATTGAAATGAACTTGTAAATCTCCCTTCTGGCTTTGGTTGTTGTCGAGACTGCTTTTGTATATTATATTCAACTGATAATTTTTGCTTCAATATTGATTGCTGCTGCTGAATTTGCTTTGCTTTCTCACGTTCTACCTGCACATTGTCAAGCTGCATCTGGGTCTTCAAAAAGTTCTCTGGCGTTGTTACAAGTCCGAATAGAGGTGCTCCCAACATCCCAGACAAAGCGTTATTGTAATCCCATCCATCTTGGCCGTGGAACAGATTTTGTCGGAAATAAGAATAACTGGTGAAACTGAGAGTGTTTACTATTGATAATGATAAGAGAGGTGGTCCTACCCCTTTGTACATTGAAGATAAGCCCTCCGTTCGGAGAATATGTGACAAGAGAGACATTGGGCCTCGTTGCTTCGCAGATGATGACGTTGAAGATGCCTGCGTCTGCATACGAGTTTTCACCAAATCCAAGGGAAACCCTAGGAGCGTGCCAACCACTCCTGCAGCAAAGCCACCGATAACTTCTTCACCTAAATGGAAAGTCATTGGCTTCGTATTCTTTGTTTGAGGTGCTGCGGCTGTGTTTTGTAAGCGTAGCGGCGATTGCTGAAGAATGGTCAAGCGTCTATTGACGTCGTTAGAGGGAGACGATGATGAGGTGGGCGAAGTTGAAGTAGAGTCTGCCATGGTGGTTCGCACTTGTGAATTTTACTGTTATGCTCTAATATGCTCAACAAGTTGAGCTAGAGAGAGGTAAGTAGGATAGAGAGATATTATGCGCTGGAGGCTAAGGCGATAGAAGTGTGTTGTGTGTTGTGAAATAGTGCGGGAGCAGAGGGCGAAGCAAAGAGAGGTGAGGGTCTGACTGACAGGGAGCGAGAAGCGAGCTAAAGGACTACTCACAGTAGCAGAGGAAGGCAGAGGACTACGCACGGGCAAAAGCGGCTATCGTCCTTGTTCATGTTCTGTACTGAAGACTCTTCTTTAATTAAGACAACGCAGCAAACATGACACATCATATGCGATATGTGCACCTACCTACTTTGAGAGGTGTTGGAGATAGGGTTGGGGCTTTAATTCAATCCCCCCAAATATCGATGTCATTGATATTGCATCCTAGATAATTATTATTGCACTTCACAACATGAAATAAAAAAGGAAAAAGAGTACCAATTTTATTGCACTACTATTCTACATCAACACGCAAGTTCTCTCCTTAGCATGTAATACAATAGAACCGTCACTCGAAACCCGGCCACACAACCTCCACCAGTGTCACGAAATAACAACGAAAAATCACTCAAGGCAACTCTTCAACTGCTTAACGGGCACGTTGACGCATCTTTCTGCGCTTACGACGAAGGCGACGCATGCGCTTCTTGCGCCACTTGGCACGCATACCTCCAGCAATCTCGAGGCACAAGTCCAACTCCTCGTCTTCCTCAACACCGTTTCCGGCAAGAGTTCCCTCGAGGAGCTCAGAGTCGCCAGCGACGAGTTTGATGAGGTGACCGGGGATGAACTCGCGATTCTCAATCATGGACTTGAGGTCCGTGACAGTGGTGGTTCCCTCGACGGCGTAGGCCGTGGAGGAACCCTCGGGGGAGTTGATAATGATTTGCATTTTTAGGGGACAAAATTTGGATGCTACGAACCTAAACATTGAATTGAGGAGATTGGGGGGTCAGATGAAGAGGTGAGAAAATTGTATGCAATAAACTTCGGGCGGTGACATCATAGGGCCGGTTGGTGTGGTTCTTCGAGAGAAATCAACCTCGAGATAAACTTGCAAACACAGATAAAAATCAACTGTCTCCGCCCTCGCTATATTGAGATCATCCACAATATCCGGGGCCTTCCGACGCTACCGACGCCGCCTTTTACGTTCATCTAATTCACTTACACTTCGAGTGGAGCAGTCAGCAAATTTTATGAGAGCTCATCAAATCACGCAACGCCATTGCTTCTTTGCGTCGAGAGAATTTTTGGTACACGACAGGCAGACGAATTCGATAAATGGGGGAACTCGATTGTAGGGACCAAGGGAATACTGGGGTTTCGACTCAGTGGCGATTTTTGACGCAGGCCGTGGAAA